>OV651817.1:8391989-8445989 GCA_927349885.1 Psylliodes chrysocephalus
GAAAAAAAAAAAAAATAAATTTAGGTTTGGTGAATTAAGATTTAGGAATTTTTTTTGAAAATGTACAGATCCAAATTTTTCTATTGTTAATATATTTATTTTTGAGAAGTAAAGGAATTTGAATAACAAAGTGTCCAAAAGAAAGTAATAAAAAAAAAAAAACTTAAAATAATTTTCTTACATATAAAGAAGGTATTGTGTGTCTAAACAGGTAAAATTCATTTAAGGATATTATTATTTAATTGTGGATACTACAGCCAGAACTCATCTTGATCCTGAGACAGATAACGGTAAATATGAAATTTTATTATATAAGTCTGACATATGTTGATCTTAAAATAAAGATAAATCAATAAGATACAGATAAATGATTTAATGTATATAAATTAGCCTTTACAGCCTCTAAAAAAAAAAAAATAAAAATATAATAATATTAATAAAATTTAAGAAATAACAAAATAAAAAAAAAAATCAATAAAATATATCATTCCTAAAAAAAAACAGTATATGATTAAGATGGCGCCCAACGTGGGGCTGTAAGGCCTGTAAGATTGTTAAGAAAGTCCTAAAATTCACAGTGAAGAACCAAATTTAATTCAAGCAATGATGTCTATGTTGGAAGATTTTGGAAAAAAAATTAATGTTCAAGTACAACAAAATATGACACAAGTACAAGAAAAGATGGGACAAATACAAGAAAACATGGAAAGAGATAAATTAGAAATAAAAGAGATCTTGAACATTATGGACTTTAAAAGACAACAAGACAGAAGAGAAATATTTACAAGACTACAGGAGAATGAAATTAGAATACAAGGAAATACAGAGAAGATAGAGGAGATAGGACAAAATATGGAGATATTCGAAGAAAATATAAAACAATCTATCGAACAAATACGGAACGATGCACAAGACACCACACAACGAATACAAGGAGTGGAGGAAAAATGGATGTCAACAGTTACACACATTGATAGCTATATTCAAGAAATAGTAGCAACGGCTGAAGATAGAATAAAGAATCAGGTAAAACCAAATCAAAATACTGGAGAAAGAATAATTATATATGGCAAAGAAAGCAATGAAATGGATATGTATTATTATGGAGATCTAAAGATACATCCTATGAGATTCCTGCAAGAAATAGAAGAAAGGGTCATGAACATGGAAGGACAAAATTGGAAGAGGCTAGTCAGAAATTCGTTAAGAGGAAAAGCTGCCATGTGGTGGAATATTGTGGAAGGAAATTGTAAGGAATTTGAAACATTTAAAAGTACATTTTGTGAATATTTTTGGGGCGACTCTGTGCAGAGTAAAGTTAGAGAAAATTTATATATGGGTCGATATGATGAAACATATGGCTTTACCAGGGAACTATATGCCATGAAGAAAATTGATATGGTTAGATATTTGGAGCCCAAAATGCAAATGGCAGATATAGTTAAATATGTGTCTCGACATTTTTCAAATGAAATTAAGGAATTTATCGCCATCAATGATATAAAAGATGAATTTAAGTTATGCGAATACCTCAAGAGGATAGACCAAAGTAGAACTAGGAAATATAGTTTACAAGAGGATAAAACTGGAGGAAAAGAAAATATGAAGAGCGATGAATGGAGAAATAATTACAAAACTAGAGTAGAAAGAAACAATGAAGAGAGTCGTGAAAAACAGGAATACAATAAAAGAAATTCATACGGACCGAACCGATACCAAAGCAATTATAGCCGATACCAAGGCAATGCATATGAATCGAATCGGTACCAAAATAACTACAATCGTTACCAAGATAAGAAGTATAATAATAACAAAACTTATGAAAATCGACAGAACTATAGGGAAGAAAATCAACAAAGAAGAAACAGTTACTATAAAGAGAGGAATGAGGATGATGGACAACAGAAAAAATATAAAAAGTATGAGACACAAGACACACGAAGGAATAATAATCAAGTGGAGAACCATAATATAAAAATACAGGATGAAAAACAGGACTGGCATAGAATTACAGTTCTGGCGGACGTGGAACACGAACCAGTCCATCAGGATTTTTAAAAAAATGCAGATCTAAACAAAAACAGTACCAACGAACCTGCCACAGTAATTATTCTCACCCCAGGGAGTTCATTAAAGTTGAAGAGCAGGAGGAAAACATTATGGATAGTAATATGTTACCATATATTAGCATTAAAATTCAAAATTTAAAAATAACAGCACTTATAGACACTGGTTCCCAAATTTCACTAATCAGCGAAAAGATTATATATGGAAATAAAATGAATATCAATCAAAATTTATATAGGATAAATAAAATAAAAATAATGGCCTCAAATAATAGGAAGATAGCAGAAGCTAATAAAATAATAGATATAGAATTCGAAATAAATGGCAATATAATAAATCATCAATTTGTAATAATACTTAATATGACCATAGACATGATCATAGGTATGGATTTTCTTGAAGATAGAAATGTGGAGATAAACCTTAGAACGAGGAATTTAGAAATAAATGGGGAAAGTATTAAGATGATTATATATAATGAAAATAAAAATGATAATGAAATTAAAATGGAAAGGAATAATGCAGTACAAAAAGATAAAATAAAAAATCAGGAAAATCCAAAATACAGACAAACTATAGAACATAATAGCAAAATGCAGATATTAGGAAAAAGAGGCAAAATAAATCTATCTACAATCAAAGAAACAGATGAAGACATGGAAGAAGAACCGAACAACAAAAAACTATATAGTGAAAAAGAGGGAATAGAGTATCAAAGTAGCTGTATACAAACTATCAATAGTGTGAATAAATATGAAAAAAGTGATAAAAATAATAACACTACAAATATAAACAAAACAAATAATAACATGTTTAATAAAAAAGTAATGCAAGGTACAAGAAATAAAGGAAATAATCGGAGTGATCTGCATAATCCATATAGTCGCTGCTGGGGGGCGCGAGGATCTGAAACAAAAATAAAATGTAAATTTAAAACCAAAATAAACAAGGATTATAGTGTACATAGGAAAACAAGAAAAATGAAAAAACGACTCAAATTGGCATATAAAAGAACAAGATATAAGAAGAATATGGAAAGAAAAGTAGCGTCCATATCACAAACAAAAAGAAATAATAAGATGAACGAGTCAGATGTATATAGTGTAAATAGTAGTAATAAGAATAGTACGGTAAATAAAATCAAAACATATTCCAGAGACATTAAACAAGGTACATTACTTTATGTGCAGGGGAAAATCAAGGATACCAAAGTTCAAATAATGATAGACACAGGTTCACAGGTATCAATATTGAGTGAGGAGATTGTAAAGGAAAACTATGAAGAATTAAAAAAATTCATCATGAATATTAAAAAGATACAAGTGGTGACAGCAAACAAGAAAAAACTGGCTGAGATAGGGAAATTGTATTGTGGTAATATAAGTATAGATGAAGAAGAAATATATGTAAATTTAATGGTAATGCCAAGTATGGACATTGATATAATACTGGGAGTTGATACACTATATCAAACAGAAGCTAAAATTAACCTTTCAAACAGGGAATTATTAATAAATAATAACAAAATCAAATTTATTAAGATGATAGAAAATACAAATGTACAGAAAGTACAATGCCAATTAAAAATCCAACCTGAGGAAACACAGACGTTAAATTCAAAAGAAATGGAAGGAAGAAAGACTTTTGAGTGTTCAAATGAATTTTTTGAAGAAATACTAGAAATTATGCACAAACATGAAAATTTATTTAACAAAACACCACGTATAGCAAATCACTATCAACACAAGATTGAGATAGAGAGTAATAAGCCTTTCATCTGTAAAAGATACCCGATACCATACAAATATAAAGAACAAGTGGAAAAGGAATTGGAGGAAATGGAAAAAGATGGTATTATAGAGAAAGCAGTGACAAATTATATCAGTCCATTAGTAATTGTAAAAAAAGCAAGTGGAGATATAAGACTGTGTCTTGATGCTCGAAAAATCAATGAAATATCAAAAAAACAGTATGATTGTCCACAAAATATTGATGTGTTGATAACAAAAATAGAAAAAAATAACATATTTACCAAGTTAGATTTAAAAAATTCATTTTGGTTTATTCCATTGCATCCAGAGTCAAGGAAGTTAACTGGATTTTCAATAGATGGGAAGATATACCAATTTCGCACAGTTCCATTTGGATTACAGTCTAGTAGTGCTGCATTAACACGAGCCTTGAGACCAATACTGGAGAAATATCAACATTTCTGTATCCATTATGTCGATGACATACTTATCTTCTCAGAATCACCTAAAAAACATTTAGAACATATTAGACAAATTATAAAAATTTTAGACGAATATGGATTAAAATTAAATATAGAAAAATGTAAATTCTTTCAAAAGGAAGTACAGTATCTAGGATATAAGATAACAAATGAAGGCATAAAAATTGATCAAGAAAGATTAAAAGAAATTAAACAGTTTCCCAAGCCACGAAACTTGAAAATGCTGAGAGGATTTTTAGGAATGCTAAATTATTATAAAAAGTTTGTACCGAATTTAGCTAAAAAGGAAGTACCACTTATTGAACTTTTACGAAAAGAGGAGAAATGGATATGGACAGAGAGGAGAAACTTAGCATTTGAAAACATCAAGCAAGAGTTTCATGATAATTTAGCAATCTATGTACCAGACTTTACAAAACAATTCATTGTTCGGTGTGATGCATCTGATTTTGCAATTGCTGCCGAATTAGTGCAACAAGTGGAAGAAAATGAAATACCGATATGTTTCATATCGCGAATATTAAAGGGAAGCGAAATCAGATACACAGTGGGAGAAAAAGAAATGTTGGCTATAGTATATGCTACCCAAAAATTGGCATATTGGTTACGGGGAAATAAATTTATAATTGAGACAGATCATAAATCTCTGACATTTTTACAAACAAATCGATATGCAAACAACAGAATTTATCGTTGGTCTTTATTACTTCAAGAATTTACATTCGATATAAGATACAGAGAGGGAACAAGAAATTTAACAGCAGACTATCTGAGCAGGAAGAATGATATAAATTCAAAATCACCTCAAGAGTTTATAGTAGCTAAGAACATATTAAAAGATCAGGAGGGAATTTATTCAGAAGAAGCAATACGAGAAAGTCAAGAATCTTTAGATAACATAAAAAATAAAATTCAACAAGAAGGAAAAATAAAGGGATGCAACATGAAAGATGGAATAATAATAAAAACTATTGGAGAACAGGAATTATATTACATTGATTATACGTTAGCTGTAAAAATAGTGTCAGATTTACACACAAGGTATGGACATCTAGGAATTCGCAAGTTACATATGGTGTTTAGAGAAAATTACTATGCAAGAAACGATTTGACAATAGTTAAACAATTTTGTAAGACATGTAAAACGTGTATTTTGGAAAAATATAAGAATTATCACAATCAAAACACTGTTGAAAGTATTGTAGTAGGTAAACCGTTAGAAATAATAGCAATCGATTATGTTAGTAACTTAATTCAGACACGACAGGGGAATAAAAATATACTAGTTGTATATGACTTATTTTCAAAGTTTGTAAAATTTTTACCCTACGAAAAAAATGAACAAATGGGAAACAATAAGACATTTAAATGAATATATTGATGAAGTTGGAAAACCACAGAAGATCTTAACTGATAATGGTACTTATTTTACAAAACACGACATTTAAGGAATATTGGGAACAACAGGACATTAAAATAATCCATACGACAATAAGAAGACCAAATGCCAATCCTAGTGAACGTCTAATTGAGGAATGTATAAAATATTTAAGATTGGAATCACAAGAAGAACATCGAAATTGGGATTTGAAACTAACACAAATAGAAACATATATTAATGAAACTCCAAATGTGGTGACAAAAATATCTCCTCTAATAATTATGAAGAATCAATTACCAACAAGACCTTGGGAAGCAAAAGTGAATACAAGTGAAGAAATCAGAAAACAGGTGTATGAAAGATTGAAGAAGAAAGCAGAAAAATATAAGAAGAAGATGAATGACAAAATCAGGAAGAAAATGAAGTTCAAAGAAGGAGACTTAGTAATTGTAAGGGAACATAGGGTTACCAATTTGAAAAAGAACATGTGTGCCAAACTGACATATCCTTACAGTGGGCCATTTAAAATAATAGAAGTAATTGGCAATAACACATATGAGGTAGCTGACAGTGATGTGGTAAAAGGAAGATATCATGTAGAACTACTGTATCCGTATAATATTGAGAATACATTAATATAAATAAAAAAAAAAAAAGAAATAAAAAAAAAAATACATATATATATATAAGTACATAACAGATACAAATATACTAATTTGTCAAGGGGTGTCAATAGTAATTTGGTAGATATTTAAACAGAGATTATGTTCTTATAAAAAAAAAAAAAAATAATATATTTTTTTTTATAATAACATGGGGGCGTTATATAGTGTTATTTCAAATTTAAATGAAGGGAAACAGGTATCAACTAACACCAATTACAACCAACTAGTTAAAATAACTGTAGATATAAAAATGCTAAAGCAAATAAATTTTAAACAGTATTTAAATTATAAATGAACATAAAGTATCACAAAACAGATGTAAAGTCATCTAAATAAAACAATAAGTAAGTAGTAGGTATACCTTAGGTATGAGATAGTAATTTGAGAGAAACGTTGAAGTAAATAGGTATCGATAAATACTAATTAGTATAAATGTGGCTATAAGAGGGTATTTATTAGTATATTAAATCAAATAAAATTAAATAAACAGTAATTATCACAAATTTGCTATATGAATGGAGAAATAGTAAGAAAAACATATGTAGAGTTATATAAAAGAAGTAATATGTAGTTAATAAACGTACCTGGTAGAATATGGCTAGGTAAGGATATTTTCTGGAGTATCAGGAACTAGAGTGGTTCTAAGATCAATGGCAAATGCAATCCAGTGTCAGACAAAGATATAGTTGCGACATCTGATCCAATAAAAATCCATTTTAAACTTAAATCAACAGATATCCAAATATCAGATCCGATGGTCAAATTTCTTGAGTAAAAGCCATGTAGAATCCAATTCATAGGTAGTCAAATCAATTCAAACTTTAGGCCTTGCCATATAAGCCAATGTACTGATGTAACTGCAGTATTTCATCTGGTAGAACACATGTGGAATCTAAAAAAAAAGTATCAAATGTTTATACAAAGAATTTCACTAGTTAGACACACAAAATAAAATATAATAAGAAAAATTTGAATCTAAAATAATATACCTAATATTAAAATGTTCATTTAGAATAAGTTTCTAAAATTTAAAGTGAATAATTAGTGATTTAAAATAAAAGTGAAAGAAATAATCAAAAAGTGAGGTTTAGAAAAAGTCAGAAATCAACATTTGCATGAATCAAATCGGATTACCGGTGGGCAGAAAGGAACTATGAAGGTAACTATGGAAACGAAAAAAGTGGAAGTTAGATAATCAATAATCTTAAAAAAAATTAAAAAATGGGAAGATTTTAAATAAAATCGAAAGAAAAAAAATAAAAATTAGGTGTAGAAAGTAAGAAATCGCGAGATATTACTAATCCCAAAGATATTCAGACATCCTGGTGACTACATGTATGCAGAGAAATGGACCAGAACTACTAAATACGTAAGAAAAGGAATCAAATTTGTACTTACCAATGTTCATATATATTCCAATATCACTTCCAAAAGACACCAGAAACGAGATTCAAACACAATAACTTTTTCAAAAGTTGTATAACCTCACTATAATCGTTGAACTCACGACTAATGTAAATAAACACTAAAAAACTTTTCACTAAACGAGTCAAAATAATAGTTATAAGGTACTTGAACGTTTTATAATCGTTAAGGACTCTTAAAAGAGAGATTTTCATTCTTTTCCTTGTTGTAATTAGATAAGAAATAGTTATAGGAGTGTGTTTTCCGTACAGCCGGTCACAATATAAAAAAAAAACTTTGGTTATGAGTCTAAAATCTGTTAACGTTATGGCACAGATGCATGCGAGTACATAGTACGGGAGATACACGAAAAAAAAAAAAATAAATTTAGGTTTGGTGAATTAAGATTTAGGAATTTTTTTTGAAAATGTACAGATCCAAATTTTTCTATTGTTAATATATTTATTTTTGAGAAGTAAAGGAATTTGAATAACAAAGTGTCCAAAAGAAAGTAATAAAAAAAAAAAAACTTAAAATAATTTTCTTACATATAAAGAAGGTATTGTGTGTCTAAACAGGTAAAATTCATTTAAGGATATTATTATTTAATTGTGGATACTACAGCCAGAACTCATCTTGATCCTGAGACAGATAACGGTAAATATGAAATTTTATTATATAAGTCTGACATATGTTGATCTTAAAATAAAGATAAATCAATAAGATACAGATAAATGATTTAATGTATATAAATTAGCCTTTACAGCCTCTAAAAATAAAAAAATAAAAATATAATAATATTAATAAAATTTAAGAAATAACAAAATAAAAAAAAAAAATCAATAAAATATATCATTCCTAAAAAAAACAGTATAATATATATATATATATATATATATATATATATATATATATATTGTTATGATATTCACTATCACTTCATAACCAAAAAAAAAATTAAAAAATACAACACACCTCAACTTACCTTGGCTAGCTAATTTTTAAATATATTTTATCATTTTTATAAAGCAGATTCTCTTTGTCCCAATGGTGTCGGTTCCAAAAATAAAATACTTTATAAACTTAATTTAAATTTTTTTATCTATTTATTAAATTTCTTTTATTTAGTTTAGTTAGATTATTTAGATTAGATTATTTAGATTATTTAGATTATTTAGATTATTTAGATTATTTAGATTATTTAGATTATTTAGATTATTTAGATTATTTAGATTATTTAGATTATTTAGATTATTTAGATTATTTAGATTATTTAGATTATTTAGATTATTTAGATTATTTAGATTATTTAGATTATTTAGATTATTTAGATTATTTAGATTATTTAGATTATTTAGATTATTTAGATTATTTAGATTATTTAGATTATTTAGATTATTTAGATTATTTAGATTATTTAGATTATTTAGATTATTTAGATTATTTAGATTATTTAGATTATTTAGATTATTTAGATTATTTAGATTATTTAGATTATTTAGATTATTTAGATTATTTAGATTATTTAGATTATTTAGATTATTTAGATTATTTAGATTATTTAGATTATTTAGATTATTTAGATTATTTAGATTATTTAGATTATTTAGATTATTTAGATTATTTAGATTATTTAGATTATTTAGATTATTTAGATTATTTAGATTATTTAGATTATTTAGATTATTTAGATTATTTAGATTATTTAGATTATTTAGATTATTTAGATTATTTAGATTATTTAGATTATTTAGATTATTTAGATTATTTAGATTATTTAGATTATTTAGATTATTTAGATTATTTAGATTATTTAGATTATTTAGATTATTTAGATTATTTAGATTATTTAGATTATTTAGATTATTTAGATTATTTAGATTATTTAGATTATTTAGATTATTTAGATTATTTAGATTATTTAGATTATTTAGATTATTTAGATTATTTAGATTATTTAGATTATTTAGATTATTTAGATTATTTAGATTATTTAGATTATTTAGATTATTTAGATTATTTAGATTATTTAGATTATTTAGATTTTTTAGATTATTTAGATTATTTAGATTATTTAGATTATTTAGATTATTTAGATTATTTAGATTATTTAGATTATTTAGATTATTTAGATTATTTAGATTATTTAGATTATTTAGATTATTTAGATTATTTAGATTATTTAGATTATTTAGATTATTTAGATTATTTAGATTATTTAGATTATTTAGATTATTTAGATTATTTAGATTATTTAGATTATTTAGATTATTTAGATTATTTAGATTATTTAGATTATTTAGATTATTTAGATTATTTAGATTATTTAGATTATTTAGATTATTTAGATTATTTAGATTATTTAGATTATTTAGATTATTTAGATTATTTAGATTATTTAGATTATTTAGATTATTTAGATTATTTAGATTATTTAGATTATTTAGATTATTTAGATTATTTAGATTATTTAGATTATTTAGATTATTTAGATTATTTAGATTATTTAGATTATTTAGATTATTTAGATTATTTAGATTATTTAGATTATTTAGATTATTTAGATTATTTAGATTATTTAGATTATTTAGATTATTTAGATTATTTAGATTATTTAGATTATTTAGATTATTTAGATTATTTAGATTATTTAGATTATTTAGATTATTTAGATTATTTAGATTATTTAGATTATTTAGATTATTTAGATTATTTAGATTATTTAGATTATTTAGATTATTTAGATTATTTAGATTATTTAGATTATTTAGATTATTTAGATTATTTAGATTATTTAGATTATTTAGATTATTTAGATTATTTAGATTATTTAGATTATTTAGATTATTTAGATTATTTAGATTATTTAGATTATTTAGATTATTTAGATTATTTAGATTATTTAGATTATTTAGATTATTTAGATTATTTAGATTATTTAGATTATTTAGATTATTTAGATTATTTAGATTATTTAGATTATTTAGATTATTTAGATTATTTAGATTATTTAGATTATTTAGATTATTTAGATTATTTAGATTATTTAGATTATTTAGATTATTTAGATTATTTAGATTATTTAGATTATTTAGATTATTTAGATTATTTAGATTATTTAGATTATTTAGATTATTTAGATTATTTAGATTATTTAGATTATTTAGATTATTTAGATTATTTAGATTATTTAGATTATTTAGATTATTTAGATTATTTAGATTATTTAGATTATTTAGATTATTTAGATTATTTAGATTATTTAGATTATTTAGATTATTTAGATTATTTAGATTATTTAGATTATTTAGATTATTTAGATTATTTAGATTATTTAGATTATTTAGATTATTTAGATTATTTAGATTATTTAGATTATTTAGATTATTTAGATTATTTAGATTATTTAGATTATTTAGATTATTTAGATTATTTAGATTATTTAGATTATTTAGATTATTTAGATTATTTAGATTATTTAGATTATTTAGATTATTTAGATTATTTAGATTATTTAGATTATTTAGATTATTTAGATTATTTAGATTATTTAGATTATTTAGATTATTTAGATTATTTAGATTATTTAGATTATTTAGATTATTTAGATTATTTAGATTATTTAGATTATTTAGATTATTTAGATTATTTAGATTATTTAGATTATTTAGATTATTTAGATTATTTAGATTATTTAGATTATTTAGATTATTTAGATTATTTAGATTATTTAGATTATTTAGATTATTTAGATTATTTAGATTATTTAGATTATTTAGATTATTTAGATTATTTAGATTATTTAGATTATTTAGATTATTTAGATTATTTAGATTATTTAGATTATTTAGATTATTTAGATTATTTAGATTATTTAGATTATTTAGATTATTTAGATTATTTAGATTATTTAGATTATTTAGATTATTTAGATTATTTAGATTATTTAGATTATTTAGATTATTTAGATTATTTAGATTATTTAGATTATTTAGATTATTTAGATTATTTAGATTATTTAGATTATTTAGATTATTTAGATTATTTAGATTATTTAGATTATTTAGATTATTTAGATTATTTAGATTATTTAGATTATTTAGATTATTTAGATTATTTAGATTATTTAGATTATTTAGATTATTTAGATTATTTAGATTATTTAGATTATTTAGATTATTTAGATTATTTAGATTATTTAGATTATTTAGATTATTTAGATTATTTAGATTATTTAGATTATTTAGATTATTTAGATTATTTAGATTATTTAGATTATTTAGATTATTTAGATTATTTAGATTATTTAGATTATTTAGATTATTTAGATTATTTAGATTATTTAGATTATTTAGATTATTTAGATTATTTAGATTATTTAGATTATTTAGATTATTTAGATTATTTAGATTATTTAGATTATTTAGATTATTTAGATTATTTAGATTATTTAGATTAGATTATTTAGATTATTTAGATTATTTAGATTATTTAGATTATTTAGATTATTTAGATTATTTAGATTATTTAGATTATTTAGATTATTTAGATTATTTAGATTATTTAGATTATTTAGATTATTTAGATTATTTAGATTATTTAGATTATTTAGATTATTTAGATTATTTAGATTATTTAGATTATTTAGATTATTTAGATTATTTAGATTATTTAGATTATTTAGATTATTTAGATTATTTAGATTATTTAGATTATTTAGATTATTTAGATTATTTAGATTATTTAGATTATTTAGATTATTTAGATTATTTAGATTATTTAGATTATTTAGATTATTTAGTTTATTTAGTTTATTTAGTTTATTTAGTTTATTTAGTTTATTTAGTTTATTTAGTTTATTTAGTTTATTTAGTTTATTTAGTTTATTTAGTTTATTTAGTTTATTTAGTTTATTTAGTTTATTTAGTTTATTTAGTTTATTTAGTTTATTTAGTTTATTTAGTTTATTTAGTTTATTTAGTTTATTTAGTTTATTTAGTTTATTTAGTTTATTTAGTTTATTTAGTTTATTTAGTTTATTTAGTTTATTTAGTTTATTTAGTTTATTTAGTTTATTTAGTTTATTTAGTTTATTTAGTTTATTTAGTTTATTTAGTTTATTTAGTTTATTTAGTTTATTTAGTTTATTTAGTTTATTTAGTTTATTTAGTTTATTTAGTTTATTTAGTTTATTTAGTTTATTTAGTTTATTTAGTTTATTTAGTTTATTTAGTTTATTTAGTTTATTTAGTTTATTTAGTTTATTTAGTTTATTTAGTTTATTTAGTTTATTTAGTTTATTTAGTTTATTTAGTTTATTTAGTTTATTTAGTTTATTTAGTTTATTTAGTTTATTTAGTTTATTTAGTTTATTTAGTTTATTTAGTTTATTTAGTTTATTTAGTTTATTTAGTTTATTTAGTTTATTTAGTTTATTTAGTTTATTTAGTTTATTTAGTTTATTTAGTTTATTTAGTTTATTTAGTTTATTTAGTTTATTTAGTTTATTTAGTTTATTTAGTTTATTTAGTTTATTTAGTTTATTTAGTTTATTTAGTTTATTTAGTTTATTTAGTTTATTTAGTTTATTTAGTTTATTTAGTTTATTTAGTTTATTTAGTTTATTTAGTTTATTTAGTTTATTTAGTTTATTTAGTTTATTTAGTTTATTTAGTTTATTTAGTTTATTTAGTTTATTTAGTTTATTTAGTTTATTTAGTTTATTTAGTTTATTTAGTTTATTTAGTTTATTTAGTTTATTTAGTTTATTTAGTTTATTTAGTTTATTTAGTTTATTTAGTTTATTTAGTTTATTTAGTTTATTTAGTTTATTTAGTTTATTTAGTTTATTTAGTTTATTTAGTTTATTTAGTTTATTTAGTTTATTTAGTTTATTTAGTTTATTTAGTTTATTTAGTTTATTTAGTTTATTTAGTTTATTTAGTTTATTTAGTTTATTTAGTTTATTTAGTTTATTTAGTTTATTTAGTTTATTTAGTTTATTTAGTTTATTTAGTTTATTTAGTTTATTTAGTTTATTTAGTTTATTTAGTTTATTTAGTTTATTTAGTTTATTTAGTTTATTTAGTTTATTTAGTTTATTTAGTTTATTTAGTTTATTTAGTTTATTTAGTTTATTTAGTTTATTTAGTTTATTTAGTTTATTTAGTTTATTTAGTTTATTTAGTTTATTTAGTTTATTTAGTTTATTTAGTTTATTTAGTTTATTTAGTTTATTTAGTTTATTTAGTTTATTTAGTTTATTTAGTTTATTTAGTTTATTTAGTTTATTTAGTTTATTTAGTTTATTTAGTTTATTTAGTTTATTTAGTTTATTTAGTTTATTTAGTTTATTTAGTTTATTTATTAAATAGTAGCAACAACAATTCCAACAGTAAACTACCTTAACTGTAATTTATATAATAATTAATAATATTATGTGTTATTATTGTTAATTGTATCACCCTGTAAAATAATTTTTTTTTTAAATAGACAAATTGTAAATACAAATTTTCAATTTATTACTAGTAAATTGTAACAAAATTTAAATTGCTAAGCGTCTACTAACTTAATCTAACCATACATTCATCACCAAACATACACACTAACTAATTAATGAATTACTGTTTTAAAATTTAACAATTAAATTAAACCTTCCTATGGATTTAACTTCTACAATATAATTATGTACACCCCTATAATTTAAAATCTAACTTGATCAGTTTCAATCTGACATTAGAAAAATTTTGACATTTTAATTTTCAAAATCCAACTATTCTAAATAATTTAATAATTTCTAATATTCCAACTGTCTGGCATCAAATTTAACAGTAAAAAAAAGGTCGGAATATCGATAGCAAATTGTCTGTTACAATATCTAACACTAAACAAAATTATTTACTCACACGTAAATGTCTTTTCTTCTATCCAGATATAAATCCAGAATTTTATTCATTGGAGTCTCTAGTTTGGGGATTCAACTTGCACCATATTCTTTTATAATATTAACCATACACCTTTACTTATTTTTACTTTACAATTGAGATGATACAACTTGTCTACTTTTATTTTTCTATTTAAATCTTACAATTTTTTTTATTAAAATGTACTGAGGCTCTAGAAGGTTATTTTGAGCCCTATTAAACATAAAATTGGTTCCCGTAGGATATTTTTAACCTTTTTTTTTTCCCTCAGGATCTTATCTCTGACTTTTCTAATTAATTTCACATCTTCTATCCATCCCCGTCTCCCCGGATATTCTGACATCTGATTTGACAATTTTTTCTTTATCCAGGAATTCGATGTACAGGGTGATATTTTTAAATTTATTATTCATCAAGATATATTTTATATTGAGTAAAACTTTATTTTCTATTTTTAATGATTCATTACCATCACAATATATACCTTTAATCATTCGTAAATATTACAATGAATTCAGTAACGATTACAAAATTAATAAAAAACTGATAATTTTTAATAAAATTTACCTTTACGATAATTTGAAAAATCAAGAAACTCCTCGATTGAAGCCGTAACAGGTCCATTTTGTAAAATTTCTCTCTGTATATCCTCGACTGTTTCAAATGTTTCAGCCCTAGATTCACCATAGGTCAGTTCATTGGTATAGTTTAAGCCACTTTTGGTAGCACACGTACCTGTACACTCTGGTTGAATGCAAAATTGATTAAAACACTCTGTTTCACGTACTTGGTAAGCATGGTCACACATACTAGCCGTATAAGGTATGCATCCCTGAAATAGTAAAAAATATTATATATAATCTAAGGCCGCTAAGACCGCTTGCAATACTAGAAAAGTATTGAACATAAGTCTGAAAAGTAGATTTATAATTTTATACCAGTTAAATAAGGAAATAATGACATAGCAGGGATACTAATTATTTTATTAACTCGCCAGGTGAGTATACAAGGCAGATCACTTAAAAAATTCCTCCCCAAGTACGTCATAGCGTAACAATAATTGAATCAATTATAATAAAGTTCTTACTCCAAATTTATAAACAAAAAATAATTCTGATATCTTAACGAAATAAGAGGGGGATAAATTTTTAAGTGGCCCACCCTGCATACTCAGCCTGGTGGCACTAGCAACCCCCATAATTACCTGGCAGTTATAATATCGTGAATAAAATAATGCAAAGAATATTTCTTGAAGTAAAAGCATGTTAATTTTAACAATTTTTTTGATATTTTCAAAAATTTAAATGTAGATGTCGCAACCGCGGTGTCCCTGTTAGATCATTATTTCCTTATTCAGCTATTATTAAGTTATATATCTACAAGTTTTCATCTTTGTGTTCGATAGTTTACTGGGATTGACCGTTGGCTCTCAATCTATTAGGTATTTTTATAAAATATTGACTAACACAATATTTTCTTTTAGAAATTGCCATAAATCTAGTTTCTACAACAATAAAGTACTTCTATATTTGTAAAGTATTTGAGTATAAATACTTACCAAATCACTCTGATATCTGCCCCCCGTGACTATACCATTCTTAGCCCAATAGTTCCATGCTTTTTCCATATCACCACCGCATTGCGTACAGCAGGACATCAGATTTGCTGCAGAAACAGGTACTTGTAGGGAACCACCGGAAGCAATGCATCGTCTATCGCTAGCAGCGGAAGCTACCGCTACAGCCTGTAAAAAGGTTAAATTTACTGTCATGGATAATACCACATGTCCACAATAATTTAAATAAATTGTTCTAAGCACCGAGAAAATTGCTCTGCTGCTAGATTTTGTCTAAAAAGTAATATTGATATATTATTAACCTCTTAAAAAATTGTGATTCATTTTATTTACAACCAACAAATACATTAAATTTACGGGATGATTCGAAAATTAAAAAATTCTTATAGTAGGGATATATTTGGCTTAAACACTTAAAGTATGTAGTTGATTCAATAATATTAATTTTGACTCATTTAATGTATGTATCGAACAAATTGCGTAATAAAAAAATCTAAAATTTGAAACTATCAGTCTAAGAAAAAGTTATCGAAGCTATTTATAAACGATTAAGTAATTCCATCATCTACACTCTTAGATCTTTCAAAGGCTTTCGATTGAAAAAGTCATACAAATCTTTTGAGGAAGTTAAAATTTAAACATTTTTAAGTCCTATTTAGATAATAGAAAACAGTACTTCTTCTATTAAGTGATATTTCAAGTACACTTCCTATCTTTCAATCAATGTCGGTGTGTCTCAAGGATCGATTATTGGACCTATTCTTTTCTTTTATTAATGATCTGCTGGCAAACTTTCGAGCCGAAATTATATTATTTGCAAACGATTTTTATCTTTATCTTTATCGGTTGTAAGCAGGTAGGGTTAGGTTTGGCCCAGAACACTGTGGCCTCTTGGGTCTATTGTATTCCCCTACTTTCCCCGTATTTATGTAATATCTTTGGAATAGTTCTGTGTCTTTGGTTAGTTTTAATAGATTCCCTACCAAGTATTCCTGGGGCGTTCTAGTTCTAGTTCTAGGTCGAAAAGGATGTAACGTCGCCTAGTAAGAGCTTCGCATTTGAAGATCACGTGGTATGAGGTTTCTTCCTCTTCCATGCAGAGTCTACACGTAGTGGGATCATTGTGTAATCCCATCACATGAAGGTGTTTCAGTAAGCAGTGCCCCGTTAGTAATCCCACAATGGTGGATATCAGAGGCCTTGCGAGTTGTAGTGCTTCAGTAGCCATGCGTGGGTTTGACCCCCTTAGCATGAGCTTACTGATTCTGTGCCCTCTTATCTGTTGCCAGTGAATTTGGTGTTTTGTGCTTATCCACCTGTTCACTGCCTGTCGAGCAGAGTTTTTGCTTATCTCAAATACAGTTTCGTGTCCTGTGAATGGTAGATCTGATCCCTCTTTGGCGAGTCCATCAGCCATTTCATTTCCTTGGATACATTTATGCCCTGGTACCCACGCCAGTTTTACCTTGTTGTGGGTTGCCAGATCATTTAGTATTCCAAGGCAGTTCCAGACAAGCTTTGACTTGATTTTGTTTGAATCAAGAGCCTTTAAGGCTGCTTAGCATCTGAGAGAATTAGGATGGTTTGTTTTTTGTACTTCCTTCTTAAACTTTCTCGTACACACAATCCGCTTGCATGTATTTCAGCCTGAAATACAGTGGCATGTTTTCCCAGTGAGACGATGATGTCGCATTTGGGTTTAACCCCATGTACGCCAGAGCCTGTTCCCTTGTTAGTTTTAGATCCATCCGTATACCATATGAGACCGCTAAGCAAGTATTTATCTATCTCCTTATTTACCTCATTCCAGTTACAGTTGACCTAGAAGAGTCTGTTAAAGGTTAGGAGGGGTATCATGTGATCTGATCCCATATTTAATATAGAATCATTTACTTCATGTGTTATTCTGGTATGTTTTATATGTCCCAGTGGGTTCCAGTTGTTGATTTCCAGTCTGTATGCACTCATTCTGGCCTCTCCCTTTATGACTAGGTCAAGGGGTGAAAGGTTTAGAATGATTTCCATAAAGGCTGTCGGTGTACTTCTCAGTGCTCCTGTAATACAAAGGCATGCCAGCCTTCGTACTCCTGAGAGGGTATTGAGGGATGTTTTCTGGTTTACTTTTGGCCACCAAACAACCGCTCTAAGTTATCATGGGTCTTGTTATTGCCAAATACAGCCAGTGGATCATTTTTGGTTTTAATCCCCATGTTTTTCGAAATGCATGTCTCCCTACTATGAGATACAGTTTACATTTGTTGGTGACTTTTTGTAAATGTTGGTTTCAAGTAAGTTTGCTATCTAGGATCAGATCCAGATATTTTACTTGGTTCGTTTTGTTTAGCCTTCCTCCAAACAGAGTACGAGTTTCTAAATCCTCCAACCTTGTTTTTCTAGTAAAGGTTATGAGTTGTGCCTTGTCAGGATTTACCAACAGGTTTTCCCTAACGCACCATATTTCTGTCAGCCTAAGAGCTCTTTGCATGAGTTCAAAGACTATGGTTTGGTGTTTCCCTCGGATAAGGATGACTATATCATCGGCATATCCTTTGGCGTACAGCCCTTAATTGTTTAGTGTTTCCAGCAGTTCATCTGCCACTAGGTTCCACAATAGAGGAGAAAGGACTCCACCCTGTGGGCATTCCCTGTGGATATTCACCTGCATGGTTTCACTGAACATTTATGTCTGTACTTGCCGTCCGCATAACATGTATTCTATTCACTAGCAGATGGTATCTTCTATTCCATGTTTGCGAGCGGCAGCTACCATTGATTTAAAGGAGGTATTGCAAACGATACAATTTAATAAATTTTGATAATGTTTAGTCCAATCAACTTCTCTTAAATTGCATAACGAGAAAACTGAAAATATAATTTTTAAGCCAAATACTAATGAGGTTCAATGATATTAAACTTTTAGGATTCAAATTGTCACACACATATTGACTACCTAGTCAAGAAAATCAATGAAGTCGTCCTTTAAATTAAAGAGCTTGTTCAAGTAACAACAGTTGATACAGCATTAATTTTTATAGTTTGATAAGCTATGGCCTAATCCTGTGTGGTGGATCTTCTGAATCAATAAAATATTTCGGTCCTTATCTTCAGCTGGTTTTGTTAAAAACTTCAAAACAACAGAGCTGAGCTGCAAGACAGAATTGATCCAAGAATCCATGGTGCTTGCAACCTGAAGACTGGCAATTCAGTGGTATATGGATGGTTCCAAAACCATTGAAATAGGCCTAGAACCAGGCGCACTCTGAAAGTTTGGGTAGGTACCCAAGCATCTTCTAAGCGGGAATTCAGCCAATTGAGAAGCATATCGCAATTATTGTCATATCCAATAGCCAAGCAGCCATCAAAGCCTAATGTATTTAACTCACAAATGGTCTACTAATGCCTATAAAAACTGAATGAGCTAGGCCACCTCAGTACATAACGACATAACGGGTTAAAGGGTAACGAGGTTGCAGAGAGAAGGGCGCAAACATCCTTTGCGGGACCTGAGCCGTTCAGCGGTATCAACAGTATAGGAGAGATTAAAAAAGAACTGGGAACTGGAAATACAACCAGAAAAGATCGGAAACTTGTATTTGCTTAAGCAAGAATAGGTTGCCCATTATAACAGTGATCCTTACCGGGCATTGCTGACTCAAAGTAAACTAGGAGTAATAGAAGATACTGAGTGCAGATTTTGTTAAAAGGAGGACGAAACCTGCATTCACATTCTGACTGAATGTGTAGCAATCCAGACTCCAAGGGCATACCAAATAGAAGAGGGTAATCTACCTTACTTGAAGCCACTTCAAAATTCTACATTTTCTTGTGAAGATAGCGTTAGAAGGGTTGTTAATAACCTTCCTATAACGACTCGTTTTAGACATCGATACTATTTTAGGTACACGGTGCAATAATACCCCATACCCAACATGACATACTTTAAATTTTCCTATTAAAAAAGAACTCATTAGTTCAGTCATATATTTACAATTGCAAATTTAATAATGTATATGTATAGCTACTTACCCACTCAGTATCACAAACACCGCAGTCAGCAATTTCACTAATAAGTTTAGAACATTCTGGCCAGTTAATACGTGCATCAAACGATTCAGGAATTTCTATATCTTTACTGTGGACAGTAGGAGTTATTTTAATGTTGGCAGCTAAGGCAGCCGACAACAAAAAAGTAAGGCAAAAGGCTATCTTCATTTTGAAAAATCCTAAAAATAAAGAGGTTTTTCGTTGAATATAAACATTTATTTGCATATACATTAAAAATTGGAATTCCAAAACAAAAAAGATATTGGCAGTGATCAAAATTTGCTTATCAAAATCTAAATAGAACTTTTCCTTACAGGAGAGGCTCAATAAAAATATAAACATTGCTTACTATACAAACCAAAAAAATACTATTTAAAAAAGATATTTTAAATTGAAAGAATTAGCCAAAATAATAGAAAACTTAAATTTAATAAAACTAACGCTACTCCGCCTGTCTCAAGTACAAAAAGAGTAGACAGAGAGACGGAGATTAGCAGATTGGGTTATCAACAAAAAGCGGGGTTGAAAGCAATAATTAATTTTTTAAGCTGTTCGCATGCAGCGGTATGTGGTACTTAGAGAAAATAATGGAATTTACGATTTCGACAAATGACATATCGTCGTCAATATCACGAAGTGACGTAATGTAAAAAAGTATGTTCTACAATTTCACGAAATTGCGTATCTCAAGTCATTTTTACTAATTTATTTTTTTCAATGAACTTTCTAGGAATAAATGTGATGTGTATATTATATAAGAAACTCGTTCCGTATTATGGCTCAAAATTTAAAAAACAGAACAATCTGTCATTAGTTTTATTAAATCGGGTACGATCGGATGCTCCCGAAGCATTTGCTCGGTTCGATACACATACTTTGAATTTCTTTTACTATACGGAGAATGGTCGCACTGCGCAGCTTTCTGAGTGCCTTTTAAAAGGAGATAGAAAACTCCGCCGTTTTGAACCCTTACTACGTGTTGCCTACATCTTGGCGCAATATTTTTAATAGGTGCGTTTTAATCATCCGCTTCTGCTTCGGAATTGTCGGTTTTCTTGTTTTAATTTGACAAGTTAAAACGACTAAACCGACAATTCCGGAAGCAGAAGCGGATGATTAAAACGCACCTGATATTTTGCTTGCGGCTGTCAGTGTCAGTGAATATTATTTTTTGAGTCACATATTATTGCTAAAGAATCAGTTAGCTCACTCGGACCAGTTGAAAGTTTCAAAATAAGATCCACTCCAGGGATACAAATTTAGGATACGCAGAAGACAGCTGTTTTATTATAGGCGGTTGTTATATATTGTATTATCCGAGTTGCGCAGTGTATAAACTGGAACATTGAGATCAAATGTGCCGACGCAGAGTGAGCGATCTGATTCTTTAGCTATAAACTGTTGCATAGGGTTCAAAATGGCCGGGCCCTATGTTGGGCGTGTCGGACCTCTCTCTTGCGCCGTATAGTAAAGAAAATCAAAGTATGTGGTTCGATACGAATGCGTATTAGGCGTACGTAAGAACACGTACGTTTACGTAAGACGTAAATAGATACGTGGGAAAAATAGCTATTGCGCATGCGTAGCTGTCATGAGATACGTTTACGTATACGTTTCTGGCATTGCTTTAACTCTCTATTAAATTTATTAAAATAGCATGTATAGTGTGTATCTGATAATTTTACGAAGAGACGTAACTTTATAAAAAAACTTTAAAACGCTCTCTTGTAAAGTTGTGATAATCGAGTTACGTCACTTCGTGATATTGACGACGATATGATGTAAGAAATGTAGTTAAAAATAAATTACGTGATTTAAATATAAAAATTAAATTGTGAAAGATACAAAATTTCGGTTAATATTATGACAATTTAAAGGATATACATTTGACAGTAATTTATGGTTAAACAATTTTTGTTTTTTATTAATTATTAAATGATATGATGTCGAAGACTCCGGAAAAGCCACGGTTAGGCTGTTAATGTCGTGTTTTTATTTTTTTCTGAAACCCTGTATACATATTGGTATTACTTAAATTCTTGGAAAACAGTACCAAGTGACAGTTTTTGCGAAAGATGAGAGTAGGAATTGGCAACGGTGCATTCCTCACTCAACCAATAGCAGTGGCAGTTCTCAACAGGGCTACATCGTTTCACAAACATTGCGTTCGGTCTGCCAAGTTCCTTTAACTCCTTTAACACTTTTAACTTCAAACGACCCTTTTAGCGTTCGGTTTAGTCCGATTAGTGACAGTTAAACACGCTTAAATGTCATTTAAAAGCACCCTAAAATTTGTCCCGCTCCAGCCCCTGACTATCCGAACTCACCTATAGAAAGCTCATTACGAAAACTAAATATTTTTAGATATTTTGTGTACAAACGATGGGTACCAGAATACCACTGTAATTTCTGTAGAACGAATAACTAGTAATGTTTTATTAAAGAAATATATATTTTTTATAAATATGAATATTTTTCTCTGTACTACAGTAAAGCATAGTGTTGTAACCAGTAAAATTTCTAGGGAGTTACATATTCACTTGTAATACAAATTTAGATTACTTATTTTTTGTTTGTATTTTAACTTAAGAGCAAACCAAACATCTTGAAAATTTATAATTTCTTCATTTTTAGTCCGATTTTTGTAAAATTTTTAGGAAATAATAATAATAAAACTTAGAAAAGCGATTGTTAATTTTTATTAGGTACTTCAAAAACCATTTACGTGCTATTCTGTATTAAATCTATGAAAATTTACTACTTTTTGTTTTAATAAAAATCTAGCACGTTGGTTTCCAACCTTTTTTTTTAATGTCTCTGTAGACTACTGTTTCATCGTTGTACAAATTTAAAGCTCTCAATGTTCTCGAGACACATAACATTGCGAAGTATTCCCAGTTGCGCGCATATAAATACAACTTTATATTAGAAAATCCCCACAAGATTTTTGCTTTTCGCGCAAGGTCCAATTTGCTCTCAAAACAGTTTTACACTAGAAAGTTGCCTAATATTAATTTATTAAGGTAGTGGGAGGTCACGTGACAATTTTTATATTTATTTTCTTTTACTATTAGTTTGGAATATCTACCTAAATCTCAATTAATTTTTTAAGGTATTTTAAATAAATGAAAAAAAAAAAAAATACATAATAGAGATTTATATTGTATTTTTCCAACTAATGAATTTGGTAAACATAGACAGCTCTGTGAAGCTGGCCCCCGAAATTCGAAAATTTAAGTTTTAATAGCGGCATACGTTTGACCACCTATTGGCCGTGTTTGATCACCCACTAACTTTTTTTGACCACCCTCAGAAACCTAAATATTTAAAAAAATATATTAATGACCCCGTGCCCGCTGGCCCCCCGAAGTTAATATTTTTTAAAACTGACTGCACCATAAGATTAACCAATTTTTGACCATGTTTGACCATCCCTTAGATTTTTTATAACACCCCTTAAAATAATTTAAAGGGAGTAAATTATAGAAAAACAAGAGTTCTGTGATGCATTTCAACTATGAAAGATAGATCAATGGTCAGAAAAACACAATAGGATCCAAAAACGTTTAAAATGATGTATCGCCGTTTGATCACTCCCTAAAATAACTTGAAAGACCCCAGAGGGGTTAAAAATTCAAAGAAAATATTTCTCAATCCAATTTCTAGTTTAAAAAAATAGTTAATCGACATAAGGACATAATAAATATCCATAAAGGTTTAAATTTATGTTTTGACGTTTGGCCACTCCCTAAAATAGTTTTAATGTTGCCAAGTAGGGTTAACATTCGAAAACTAACATTTGGAAATCGAATTTCGGCTTGTAAAAAATGGTTAAACGACATAAGTTTATAATAAAAATCTATAACGATTTAGAATTGTGTTTTGACGTTTGACCACTCCCTAAAATAATTTTAATGTTTCTAAGTAGTTTGAAAATTCAAAAAATAAAATTCGAAAATCGAATTTCGGTTTGGAAAATATGGTTAAACGACATAAGTTAAAAATTAAGATCTATAACGATTAAGAATTGTGTTTTGACGTTTGACTACCCCCTAAAATAATTTTAATGTTTCTAAGTATTGTGAAAATTCAAAAAATAAAATTTGGAAATCGAATTTCGGCTTGGAAAAATAATCAAACGACATTAATACACAATAAGGTTCCATAATGGTTTAAAATTATGTTTTGACGTTTGACCACCCCCTAAAATAATTTTAGTGTTTCTAAGCAGAGTGAAAATTCGAAAAATAATATTTGGAAAACGAATTTTTACTTGAAAAAAATGGACAAACGACATAAGTTTAAAATTAAGATCTATTACGATTTAGAATTGTGTTTTGACGTTTGACCACCTTCTAAAATAATTTTAATGTTTCTAAGTAGTGTGAATTTTTTAGAATTTTCACATTATTTGCGAACATTAGAATTATTTTAGGGGGTGGTCAAACGTCAAAACAATTCTAAATCGTTATGGATCTTTATTGTAAACTTATGTTTGAACTTTCTTTCTAAGCCGAAATTCGATTTACGAATTTTATTTTTTGAATTTTCACAATACTTTAAATCATTTAAATTATTTTAGGGGGTGGTCAAACGTCAAAACACAATTCTTAATGTTTATAGATCTTTATTGTAAACTGATGTCGTTTAACCATTTTTTCCAAGAATAAATTCGATTTCCAAATTTTAATTTTCGGATTATCACAATACATACTTAGAAACAATAAAATTATTTTAGGGGGTGGTCAAACGTCAAAACACAATTCTAAATTATAATAGATTTAAATTTTAAGCTTATGTCGTTTGACCATTTTTTTCAAGCCGAAATTTGATTTTCAACTTTTATTTTTCGAATTTTATTTTTTGAATTTTCAAACTATTTAGAAACATCAAAATTATTTTAGGGGGTAGAGAAACGTCAAAACACAATTCTATATTGTTGTAGATTTTTATTGTAAACTTATGTCGTTTGACCATTTTTTAAAAGCCGAAATTCGATTTCCAAATGTTAGTTTTCGAATTTTAACCCTACTTGGGAACATTAAAACTATTTTAGGAAGTTAAGGATAATTATTATGTCCTTATGTCGATTGACTATTGTTTAGAACTATAAATGGTATTGGGAAATATTTTCTTTGAATTTTTAACCCCTTTGGTGTCTTTCAAGTTATTTTAGGGAGTGATCGAACGGCCATACATCATTTTAAACGTTTCTGGATCATATTGTGACTTTCTGACCATTGATATATCTTTAAAAGTTGGAATGCATCCCAGAACTCTTGTTTTTCTATAATTTAGCCCTTTAAATTATTTTAAGGGGTGTTAAAAAAATCTAAGAAATGGTCAAACATGGTCAAAAATTGGTTAATCCTATGGTGCAGTCAGTTTTAAAAAATAATAACTTCGGGGGGCCAGCAAGCATTCGGTCATTATTATTTTTTTAAATATTTAGGTTTCTGAGAGTGGTCAAAAAAATTTAGTGGGTGGTCAAACATGGTCAATAGGTGGTCAAGCGTATGCCGATTTTAAAACTAAAATTTTCGAATTTCGGGGGGGACAGCTTCACAGAGCTAACATAGCTATTATAAACATACTTAAACATTTGGTTGTCATTTATTCATGGTTTTCAAACTTTGTTGGTATTTGAATCATTTTTTACTATAGTTTGTTTGTGAATTTTTAGGTTGAACGTACAAAATTAAGTTTCTAAAACAAATATCTATGTAATTTTTTAGTCAGTAAATCAGCAAATATCAATTTGCAGAGTACATTCTTAGAAAATAATAATTTTTCAATGTAGCATCCATTTTATTTACAAATTATTTGTTTTTAAATTTCATATACCAAAATCTATTAAACATTATTCCATTTTTTATACCTATTTTAATAGAAGTGTTTATTTTAAAATAAACAGTCAGCACTTCAAATTATTTTGAGACATACTGTACATCATCAGATTCAGCCGAATGTACAGTCTTCAACAATCCCACGCGACCAAATTGATTTCACCATTTGGCTAAAAGTACCATTAGTAACTTCAGCACTACCCCCAAAAATAATGTCATTTAAAGGTGACTAAAAACTGTACATGTATACGGTGACCGAAGTCGAGAAATCAATGATTTATGATACTTGAAATTTAAAAATAAGTAGTCTCATTATTCTGTTTTAATTTTGAAATCCATTAATAAAACAAAAAAGGTTCCTTCTATTTTATCCTTGAAATAGGAAGGATTTCTGTTACAAAGACAGTACTGTGACATACTGTAGCATACTAAAATAATAGTTTAAAATAAGCAAAAAATTTGGAATATAAGATATCAATAATTATGCCTGATCCACATATTACTCACCTTATTTATTTCAATAAACTGTACACTAATCGAAATGAAATAATTTTTTCTTTGGACAATTTACCTAGAAATTAATTAATCTATCCCGAGTATTACTCTATACATATACACATAATTTTAAGAGATCAGTCACATGACTTTATTAAAATATTTATTGATATTAAAAATAGCCAGTTATGATGCATTAATTAAACCTTGATCATCTATTTTATTTATTGTTTCTGAAAAATAGAGGGGAATTTTTTAATTTATCTTTTTTTCAAGTAGCAAAAAAAAATTCGATGGGACCAGATAGAACAATTATACAATTTTGGAAATATGAGAATGAATAATCCCCAATTCCCCTACGAAAAATATACCCTCATATCGCCAAAGTGAAAACAAACCATGAAAAATTGAAAAATGAGTGTATCAGGTCGGGCCCCGGGATAATTTTCCAGGTCGAGCCCCGCTAAATTTTATAAAAAATTTAAGCCTATTCAATATCACATTTCTAAAAACTTTTCGTCCTATTCAGTGAATTTTCTAAAAAAAAGGTCATCAGGCAAAAACTTCTAGAAGTGACAAAAGCCCTCTTGTAACGAACATCTAAAAAAACGTCCTTATCTAAAGCTGCCGAGCCCCCCTGATGCCGCTGCCGCTGCCTGTGCCCCACTTGAGTCCGGGCCCCGGGAATTAGTCCCTCCCCTCTTGTTGGCCCTGGCATCAGCCAAAAGTCTTGGACCCGTCCATACTCTTATTAACTGAGCTATCAAGGCACATACGCTGTAATATCCGCATTCGTAAATTTGAAATCAATCAAATTCCTACTCTCGTCGGTGCACATAACCTCTCATCCCATCTAAGGTTCTTCAATTCTTCTTAAAGTCTCCTCACTCTCACTCGAATCACACTTAGATATCTATTCTGGAATCTTAGGGAGTCGACATTTTGAGGGAAACAGAAGAGAAAAATAAAAATTTTGCGCGTGACAGATAAAGAGGAAAAACCTGTTTTCTATTCCTTCGAATTCAAGAATAGCTACCCTGGAGTAATTTGGCTTACACCGGCAAGAGAACGTCATATTAGCAACAACAGGGCTGAGTTCGAAAAGTACACTCGAGCGCGCTCGATTGACACTAGCCGTTCGAAAACTCTAGAATGATTAGTCTAACGTTACGCTGTACACTTCGAAAACTACGTTCTGTGATCGCTCGAGCGTCGCTTTTTCCAACCGAGTATTTAGCCGGTTGAGATTCACACGACATGCGCATTTTACACTTTGACTGACAAGAGTAACAACCTTGAAATTCTCCCGCTCTCCGTCATTTACGTTTTGTAAAAAATTTAGTTTGTAGTAGTTGGTTTGGTTCAAAATCAATTAAAATAAATTCGTCGTCATCATCACTACTTTCTGATTTGCTTTCAATATTTAAGAGTCCATCCAAAAGGGCCGATTGCAAACTTGCCAAAGCCTCAACCACTTTACGTTTACGATTCATATCGTATAATAAATAACAGTGTCTATCTTGGCTTTGTTTTTGATTACTTTTCGTTTTTAGGTTAGTTTACTTGACTTTGACCGACAACACTCTACCCGTTCGAAAAGAAGTCACACGAGCGAGACAACCGAATCACACAAACGTCACACCATCGAATGAAAATGATCTATCGGAGCGTACTTTTCGAACTCAGCCCAGGGGGTCGATTCTCGAATTGTAGGAACCTTTTCCTATAGGAATTTGTGACACTTTCCTATACGTAGGAAAATATAAATTTTCGATGTATATAAAAATGTCAAAAATTCCTATAGGAAAATATTCCTACGAGTCGAGAATCGACCCCCAGGTGATAATTGTCACAGCTGTGACTCTCGCTGGCCGAAATATGGGAGAACCAAGTAGTTATTTTTAAAAAGTGGCTTACATAAATAACTTTTAATTCAAATAATAAATAAAAAAAATATTTAAAGAAAATAACAAAGACTATTTAGCAAGGTAGGACACTTCAAAAATTAATGTTCAGATATCTCTGTAACGTGTAGAGGGTGGGTTACCCCACGGCACCTGGACCTCACTAGGCCCATTTTGCATTCTCCTAAGATGATAGGCACCTCTAACTGGTGAGCCAGCCTACAGATTTAATGTAGTTGACAATGTCGCCAAGAGGTGCTTCTCTTATATCAACAGGTGTTAGCCGATACTCGCCGAACACAAACCTTCTAATAAATAAGGGCGTCGAGCAACCGTAGGGGATATGATCGATGGTCTCATCTTCTTCTTCTCACCCCCTGCAGAGTGCGGATTCTCACAACCCCATGATATGGAGATGCTTCCGTACTTGGCAATGACCAGTCAGAATAGCTGTGACCAAGCGCAGATTCTGTCTAGTCATTGTCAAGTATTTGTTTGCTGTAGTATTGTCAGAATAACTTAAAAGCTCCCTGGCAACTTTGCAGTTTATTGTTTCATCCCATCTATCCTTGAATTTCACAAGCGAATGTTCTTCAATTAGGTCTGTCACTACCGATTTTGTCAGGGCAATAAAAGGATCAGGTCCAAAAAGTATTTATTTGGTTGCTTTCTTGGCCAGTGAATCAGCAATGTGGCGTGATCTTTGATCCATCTTAAGGTGACCACATTCTTGATGGATCTGCATAGATGAGCATGTTTCTTTCAATGATATTGTTTCTGGTGATTTCTTTTGCTGCTGTGAGACTTTCCGTAAGCTCTATTTGATTTACACTGGCACTATTGCTCACAGCCCTTTTAATGTTTAGGTTTAAGGATCTTGAGTACATTCCACATCCTGAGCCTTGTTTTGTTTTAGAACCGTCGGTATAGATATGATTTCGCCTTTTCTATTTGTTCTGATATAATTTTATATGGCTTATGGGATATATATATCGGTGAGATGGAGTCCATGTTCACTTGAAGCAGTGGGAGCGTATCGAGTGCCTCCTGTAAAACGTACGTCTCGCCTCGCCAGATCCTACATAAGATTCGATTTCAACCGTGCGGAGACGTGTCACTGTTATTACAGTAATCTTCTTGATGTAAATATCAAGGGGAGTGACATTTAGAATGACTTCCATGGCTATGATCGGTGTCTTTTTCATGGCTCTTGTTATGTTGATTTTATTTTAATTTGTCCTAGTTTGCGGATAGCTGTAAATTTTTGGGTTTTCGGTACCCAGACAACTGCACCGTATGTTACCATAGGTCTTATGATGGCTGTATAAGTCCATGCGACGACTGTAGGGGAGAAACCCCAGGTGCGTCCTACGGTTAGTCGGCATTGTTCATAAGCGATGAATACTCTTTTGACTCCTCTGTTTTTTAAGTGTAAGTTCCATGTTAACTTGCTGAATCGCCATACATTACCGTCTCGATGATGGTGGGTGACATTTTCCGGGTTTTCCTCACCTGTAAGTAAAATGGCACCATCAATCATCTTTATGTCGCCCGGAGCGCCACGGCAAATAATAATAATAGCCGTCCCTTTCCCCGCACAAGCTTAGCTTTTGGAGTTAAAATTCACTCGTAAGAGGGTGAATTAGGGAGAGTATTATTATTATTATTTTTATTTATTATCCTGGGGAAGGTGGTTTTATCAAAAGCACCTTCTATAGTTCTATGAAAACATATTTATTGTCCAGGAATCTTTCTATCCGGCTAGACACTAGATGAACAACTGAATCAGTAGATCTGCCTGGGTGTAGTGGTGTTGTTTTATGTACCTTTCGCATGACCTTCCCAATGTCTTCATTGAAAAGGATGTCAGATAATTGGTCGGTATGTTTTTGGGGCAGTGTAATCCATCCTTCCAGATTTGGATATGAATACCACTTTTATCTCTCTCCATTTTTTGGGGGTATGCCTCAGAGCCAACCATGATCTGAATATACCTACTAGGTGCGGTGTGATTACTTCCAGACTTCACTGAAGTAGGGCTGGATATATACCGTCCTGGTGATTTAAATGGAGAAAATCTGGATATTACCCATTTAATTTTGTCATCGTCTGCAATGTGTTTGGCAGTTTGGCAATCATAGACAGATTGGTTGTATTCTTCCTCTATCCAGTCGGTCACATCTGTGATGACTGAGTAAGGGAAGTTTGATGCCTTCTTCGAGGTTATATGCTGCAGTGCGGATCTTTTAAGAGAGCTTTTTGGAGCCTCGCTGCCTGCGTAAAATATTAGATTTCTTTGCAGTAGGATCTCCATGCATCTCTCTGTTTTTGTCTCACGATTTTTTTGTATTCTCTAAGGAGAGATTTGTAAATTTGAGTTTGGTGGTTTTTGCCTTATTAAAGGATTTCCTAGCCATCTTCTTGAGGTGATCCAACTCGTGTTGGACCAGTCTCAGGAGACAGGATTTCTTATAGGCATTGCTTATTGTACTTTGCATAGTGTTCGAGTACTTTTCCAAACCATTGTTATTGTTTGGTGTTTAGGCCTCCACTTTTCTCAGAACCTTTTGGACAAGGTGGACATATGTTGCCCTGTCCGTTTTCCTAGGGTTCCAAGATAGCATGAAGGTCGGCAACATCAAATTTATTTTGAATAATAACCAGTGGTGGTCTGACACCGAAATGTTATCAGACACGTGCCAGTTTAGAATTGATTTATTGATATCAGTTGTGGATAAAGTGATATCTATTAATGTTTGAAAGCGAGAGTTTAAAAATGTTGTAGTACCTTTATTTAAAATACAAAGATTTTTTATTTAACTCTTGTAACTGTAAACACAATTTAATTTGAACAATGATTTGAGCCATAACCCCTTATCTCTGTAAAAGAACAACCTTTATGAGGTTTTCTATGAACGTCTAAAGGTTTCTACCCGTCCATCAAATTTTTATACTAATTAACGTCGGCGTTTTATTTTTAATATTAGTAATTGTTATTTTGTATGATTGATCAAACCAATTGCCATGGTAATATTTGCTCTTTGTGCCTCTAATTCCTCTAAAAATAATTCCCGGAGGGTTTTAAATATGACATATTATTCCTCGTAAAAGTGTTCAATAATATAACTTGTTTGTAAACTTCAATAACATAAATTAATTATCAATTGTTATTTAAGTATATTATTTGATTGATTTCTATACAAACTTTAAAATATCAAATTTAATTTTATCTAGAATATAAAACGGCTCTAAAACGAATTGGCTGCTTAACGTTTTAAACCATTAATGGAATTTCATGACCCATAACGAATTTACTTTGCCTCCACCAAATATAAGAAATTCCATCAAAGGGTGAAATACTGACTGTTTGACGGCTTGGAAGGGATTTTCGCTAACAGTGTACTTTGATGAGCGTATTTATGATTTTTTAAATTTAAAACCAAGTTGGGATCTAATCGTCTTCATAGGGTATTTATTTATTTTGAAGTTTAAGGGTTAATTTCACCCTGCTAGACGGGTCGGAAGGGATTTTTGCTAACAGTGTACTTTGGTGAGTGTATTTATGATTTTTTAAATTTAAAACCAAGTTGGGATCTAATCGTCTTCATAGGGTATTTATTTATTTATTTATTTTGAAGTTTAAGGGTTAATTTCACCCTGCTTGACGGGTCGGAAGGGATTTTCGCTTACAGTGTACTTTGATGAGTGTATTTATGATTTTTAAAATTTAAAACCAAGTTGGGATCTAATCGTCTTCATAGGGTATTTATTTATTTTGAAGTTTAAGGGTTAATTTCACCCTGCTTGACGGGTCGGAAGGGATTTTCGTTAACAGTGTACTTTGGTGAGTGTATTTATGATTTTTTAAATTTAAAACGAAGTTGGGATCTAATCGTCTTTATAGGGTAATTATTTATTTTAATGTTGAAGGGTTAATTTCACCCTGTTTGACGGGTTGGAAGGGATTTTCGCTAACAGTGTACTTTAGTCAGTGTATTTATGATTTTTTAAATTAAAAACCAAGTTGGGATCTAATAGTCTTCATTTATTCTTCATTCTTCATTTATTTTGAAGTTTAAGGGTTAATTTCACCCTGCTTGACGGGTCGGAAGGGATTTTCGCTAACAGTGTACTTTGGTGAGTGTATTTATGATTTTTTACATTTAAAAGGAAGTTGGGATCTAATCGTCTCCATAGGGTAATTATTTATTTTAATGTTGAAGGGTTAATTTCACCCTGTTTGACGGGTCGGAAGGGATTTTCGCTAACAGTGTACTTTGGTGAGTGTATTTATGATTTTTTAAATTTAAAACCAAGTTGGGATCTAATCATCTTCATAGGGTAATTATTTATTTTGAAGTTTAAGGGTTAAAATCACCCTGTTTAATACACTTCACAGGATAATTATTTTATGAATTTTATGGGTTAATTTTACCCTGTTCTGTTCAATGGATCCGAAGAAATGTTTTCCTATAGCGTATGTTAATGTATTTATTTTTTAAATGTAAAATTAAATTGCGATATGATTTCCTTCGTCGGATAAATACTTTTATTAATTTTAAGGGTTATTTTCAACCGTATATTAATTTTTTGTCAATATTAATGTGTAAAATACATATTGACAAGATTATTATATAGTTGTATGCTGGACGCCACTGTTTTCCCGATCGGGTGTTGTCGGTTATTTTTACTGCTAAAAGTTACTGCTAACTTCACACCGGTGGTACTGTGACGATAATCTAATTTATTTATAGTTTATTTATTTAAAACACACTATTTATAATTTATTTATGATGTGCTAATTAATTTATATAATACTTAGGCACTAACTCACAATTCTAATTTATTTATTACAATTTATGTGTTCAGTCCAATATTTTTTACTTAACTGTCTATACAACTGACTGCCGTCTTCAAACTCGCTATATTTATATCAAGCCAACTCTGTAACCAGAATACTCTAGACGCTCCCGAAAATTCCATCTCTGACTAAACGGTACTCTCCGCCCTGTTCTAGCCAATAGTTCCTCCAGGAACTGAATGGTTTTAATTGCAACTGGATCGTCTTTTACAATTTCCAGTTGCATGGAAGTAACAACGTTATAACTTGAACGCTGGGATAATGGCTGCAGACCAGTATTTCAACCTGGGTATCTTAGAAGATTACTTCCACCATGTTTCTAATGATTCTCCAATTCAGCTGGCTGCTCTCTATCTTTGGCATAGCTAGTTTCTTTACATTGGACTCCAGTACATGCTCTCTCAGACTGAGTAATGCTTCCCGTACATCCTGATAGGTGGATCGATCACGGAAGGTGTTCTTTGTTACCAAATAGAAAAGATAACGCGATTCGTCTTGAAGTTTCAAGGCTTCTCCAGGGGCTGATAACTAACGTTGAAGTTCTAGCAGTCGACCAAATTTCTTATGGAACACATCTGCCAGTCCTCGAGCGTCGTCGATACTGGTGGAAGTACTATGGACCAACGAGTAGTCTTTTGGAAGCGAGAGCAGATCTTGTTGTTGCTTGGTCGTAACACCATGTATTGCTTTTCCGGTACCTTCATATGCACCCATAAATTCTTCAAAGACAAGGTCAGGTGTTTCTTGGAGCTAGTTTACTTCTTATTCCTCGTCATGGTTACCCTCAAATGGAGAGAGCCGGTTTTGGTGCACTACCTTTGCTTTACCGTTCAGGATCTTATGCGGTAAATGACATCATTTATTTTTTTATTGATGAGGTATGGGCCTTCCAAAGACCTTTAAAGCTTTGGAGAATAACCGCTTTGTCTTTTTAGGTTATGGAGCTCGACTTTGTCGCCTTCCTTGAAACATCCTTCTGTGGCTTGGGTATCGTATCGCTTCTTCATTCTGTCACTGGCGATTTGAAGTTGCGAGCGGACCAATTCATGCATATCGTCCATTCTTCTTCGTCACTGGATCACATAATCTTCACCAGCTACATTTTCTCCAGGTCGGGATCCAAACTCGAGGTCGCGCGGTAGTCTCGTCTCACGCCCAAACAGGACCTTTGCTGGTGTTTGGCTTGTTGATTCATTGACAGCTGATGGTTTGAAACCACTTTTGACAGATATTTTCCAATGGTCTTATTCATTCGCTCTACCATTCCATCAGATTGTGGGTGCAATGCTGTGGTTCTGGTTTTCTTCATGCCTAGGCTGTCACAGATTCCACGGAAGAGTTGGCTTTCAACATTTCTGCCTTGGTCACTGGGTATCTCCAATGGCACTCCAAATCGACAAATAAACTCTTTTATCAACACATTTGCAACAGTTGCGGCCTCTTGATTTGGAATGGCGTAGATTTCCACCCACTTTGTGGAATAATTCTCAACCACCATCATGTATTTATTACCATTCTCGGTCATGGGGAATGGTCCAGCAATATCTAAGGCGATCCTCTAAAATGGGCTACCAACGTTGTATTGCTTCATGGGAGCCTTCCTTTTTCGCTGAGGTCCATTACTCATAGCACAGCTGGTACATTTCTTACACCAGTCCTTTACATCATCGGCACTGTTCATCCAATAAAACCTTTCACGAACTCTCTGATGGGTTTTCCTAATACTGAGATGTCCTCCTGATGGACTGTCGTGTAACTGACGAAATACTTCGGATACTCTACTCCTTGGAATGACCAACTGACTTCTGTTCTCGGAACCATTATCATTTTCAAGTACTCGCTGTAATAAGCCGTCTTTCAGGATAAAGGAGTCACACTGAGCCCAATATGAATTAAATACTGGAGAGAGTTTCAATACTTCTTGGGTCGACGATTTTCCTCTTTCAATTCTCTTATCTTCTTTAAAACGGGATCGTTCTCTTGTTCTTTCCTAAGTTTGACAGAGGCCCACTCATCGCTGACAACCGACGTTCTTTGTTTTGTAACTTCTTTAATAGATGTGGCCAACCTCTTTTCAATCAGAGTTTCTTGACCAACATCTTCATTGCGCTTCGAAGGTTCTGTCATGACAGGCGTTGCCTTCTCTACAGTTCCTTGCTACCGCCTTACTCTTATGGTTTCACTACTTTCAGGTAACACCGTTCCTTCCTGTACAGCCACCGGCACGGTTTTTCTATTCGTAGTGTTCTTTGGACGTTTACGCGAACTGCTTACTTTTCCCATTTCACCGCAATTCCAGCACCTAATAGCCTTCGGTTGCTTCTCAATAAGGTTTTTTATCATGTGAAACAATTGGTCCAATTTACTATTCTGTTTTTCTTCTTCTTCTTCTTCTTCTTCTTCTTCTTCTTCTTCTTCTTCTTCTTCTTCTTCTTCTTCTTCTTCTTCTTCTTCTTCTTCTTCTTCTTCTTCTTCTTGTACAGTCCTTACTTCACTGTATCCACCAGAAGCCAGCGTAGCTGCTTGTTTTGTAACGGGCTAAACGAAGTATTCTTTGCATTTCATGGTCACGAAGTCCATCTACAAATGCTTGAACAGCCAAACATTCAATCATATATTCCGGAGGCAAATCGCACCATCTTCGCAATATCTAATTCGAATTCTTAAAGATTCTCGTCATATTTCTGTTTGCGATTATTTAACTATGACTGGTATAAATGCTCCAAGTGTTCGTGGCCATATCGCATGTTTAGTCTCTTTTATAGTTGTTCAAAATCATCGGTCTCTTCTACAGATATAAACTTAAGCACATCTAAAGCGTCTCCTCGAAGGGCTATTGTCAGATTCACTGCCTTTTCTCTCTCAGACCATTTGTTTGCTCTCGCAGCTCTCCCGAACTGTTTAAGGTAGTTGGTCCATGACATTTTTCCGTCGAAGGTTGGGGCTTTAACACGAGCAGAGTTTATAGCTCCTTCCAATTTTAACTTCGACTCCACCTCATGACACTTTATTTCACCGTCCTTGGTCGGGTCCGAATGTTCCAGTTCTAATATCTTCTTTTGCATCTGTTTTATTTTCTTCTCTACAGAACACATCTTGTTTTCCACATCAGCAGAGATTTCATTTTTTAGAAAAGACATATCATAAGAAATTTCATCTTATAAAGAACGGATATCAGAAGAAACTTTAGTTTCTAAGGAAGAGATTTCGTTTTTCACGAAAGACATCAGAAGACACCTTTTCTTCTAAGGAAGAAACTTTACTATCTAAGGAAGATATGTCCGACGAAACTTTATTTTCTAAAAAGGAAATATCATTTTTAATAGAGGAAACATCAGAAGAAATATCGGTTTTTAAAGAATATAATAATATCTTACTTTCCGTATCAGAAGCAACTTCTAGTTTTCATGGAAGACATTTTACTTTCCAAAGAAGAAATTATAGAAGACGCATCGTCAGGAAATATATACGTTTCCGGATCCAAACATTCAAATTTTAGTTCTTCTTTAAGTCGCTCTGCCAGCTCAGCTTTCTTTCCTGTCGTTTTCAGATCACGATATTCTAATTCTCGACGTAATTCAGCCACTTTTAGGTCACACAGTTTTTTAGCCATTTTAGTCCACTATTTATTTACAGTTCACTTCTAACACCAATGTGACGTTAGTCTAATTTATTTATAGTTTATTTATTTAGAACACACTATTTACAATTTATTTATGACGTACTAATTAATTTATATAATACTTAGGCACTAATTCAAAATTCTAATTTATTTATTACAATTTATGTGTTCAGTCCAATACTTTTTACTTAACTGTCTATACAACTGACTGCCGTCTTCAAACTCGCGATATTTATATTAAGCCAACTCTGTAACCAGAATACTTTAGACGCTCCCGAAAATTCCATCTCTGACTAAACGGTACTCTCCGCCCGTTCTAGCCGTTTCTAGTGCGTCAGCGGTATTCCTAAAAGATTCCGTCGTTTCGAACTGCTACAGGGTCGGCTTAAGAATTTCATAAAAGTACAAATACCACTTTCAATATCTGTTAAAGAGAACGACTTGCAAGATCAAATAGGGTATTTTTCAACTCCAATGAGAAAATAGTCGCAATCAAATATCTCGGTTCCTAGACATAAAAATATATAATTTTTTTGTGTTTGGTATGTTAAATATACTTGGCAATACTACAGGGACAAGTCATGCATACTGCGCATGCTTCTAGACGCACTATTTTGCGATGTCAGGCGCAGAGACGCGTTTTTATGCACAGTAGGTTTTAATTTCTGCTTAAATGTTATTTATTAGTCGCGTCAAATTAGCATTTTACCTGCAACTTTTTGCAGAGAGATTCGATTGAGATGCGATTTTCTGCAAAATGTTCAGGAAACCGTCTATAACAAAAGGTATATCTAAGCTCGCAAATTCTTAATTGTTTATTTAACAAATGAGGCATTTTTGTTAGAGTGTTGATGAATATGTGACAAATGTCACACATGATTCAACGAAAATGTTCTTTCGGGGGGTTGACAGACATCCAAATTTGAAAAGTGTAAAGACCTTTACACTGGGCTGGTAGGTATGTATAAAATACATGCATTAAAATAAAATGTTTAACCCAAGGCCCAAAGATGTTTTTAATATTGTGAATTCATATTAATTTTTAGGTAAATTGGTTATGTAGGTATTGTAGAAAGTAACAATTAGTCATGGTTTGGAAAAATATTTACTGAATACTTATGTTGTTCGCAAGAGGACATTTTAAAATATCAAATTTAAAATTAAATAAAGGAAGTCCTTAAAAGTAATAAATTGAATTTAATAATAATATAAAACATATAGTTGTTTAAAATGTTTTTAGAGACTGTTCCTGTTCATAATCTAGAATGACTGGTGATTTTTTTTCAAAATCAGTTATGGATTGTTTCCATGAGGCTATAGTTCGCTTTCATGAAGGATCAAATGACTAAAATAAAATATATTAAATCAACTTTTGATTGAAGTAATGATCGATTTTCTAGTGTCCGATCTGGCAAATCTGGGGACGAAGTACATGGAGGGGTTAGTAGGTAAACATCTGATAAGCATTTAGTACAAGTTTGAACATGTCAGAGTTGTTACGCAGTCCGTAGTAATTTTTTTGCGTTCTAAAAATGAGTAATATCAATTTTGAACAACGTTGTGCTATCACGTTCTGCTTCAGACTTAGACACAGTGCAACGGAAATATTTCAAAAACTGTGTCAGGTCCATGAAGACAGTATTTTGTTGTCGAGAACACAGGTTTTTAGGTGATTTGATGAAATTTCAGAAGGAAGAGAATCAATTCAAGACAAACCTCGCAGCAGAAAGCCTTCATCTTCAAGATCCAATGAAAATGTTGCCAGAATCCGCGATATCGTGTGTTCAGATCGTTGTTTGACAGTCTAAATGATCGGTGAAGAGTTGAATTTGACTCACATAACCGTTCATCATATTATGACCATCACGACAATGCTCTTTGTTACACCGCGATTTCTATCAATGAGTTTTTTGCCAGTAAAAACATTCCTGTGGCTCAGCCTCCTTATTCACCCGATTTGAGTTCATGTGACTTTTTTCTCTTTTCAAGATATAAAACTCACCTCAAGGGGCGTCACTTTGGGAAATCGGATATATTCCAACTGAAAGCTATTCAGCACTGCTATAAGGAATGGAAGTATCGTTTCCAGCGCCGTGTGGCTTTGAAGGAGACAATGTGAATTAGTAATATTATAGTAATAAAAAAAAATTGAAAAAATCTCATTTCTTAATTTATACACCTCGTATACCTAGTAAATTTTGCACATAATTTAAAGAATGTAGCAATCAGTAGAACTCGACCTTCGGTTTCGCGATTTTATCACATTGGTTTTAAGAGAAAAATTCCAAAAAAAGAATGTTGAGATAAAAATTCGAGTGTTTTTTGTTAAGATAAATAACCTACAAATAAATATAAAAAACAAGAAAAAATTATTTAAATGAACAAATATTAAAAACAAGATGAATTATTATAGATTATTTGGTTTTAATATTTTATTTTAGAGTTTCCATAATATACAGTATCGGCTATCGAACGCTTTCCAGTAGCTTTGCACAAGTATATGTGAAAACTACAGAGAATTAGCATTAGCACCAGCAGGAAACAAATAATATTAGCGTTGCCAGTTTATACGGTCCGGCTAACGTTATAACGCTCTGGAGATCTGTTGCAAATTCAATACTACTTACAATAAAAATCGTCTAGCCACTTTTATAGTAAATAACTATAATTTTCGTAAAGGTAATTATCCAAAGTTATACCAAATGATTTCTAATATTCATTGGACGTTTTTAGATGCATTTCAATATGCTAATGATGCATGTACGTACTTTTACGGAAACATTTACAATGTGCTCGATAGGTGTGTGCCCAAAACCACTGGTAAGTCTTCTAAAATTTACCCACCTTGGTTTAATTATAATATTATTAATCTCATTCGTAAAAAAAGCAAAGTATCATCGTCTATATAAGAGAAATAGTAACTCATCTGCGTACATAGAGTTTGCTAGGTTAAGGGCTCAAATCAAACTAGATGTAGATAAGTCTTTTAAAGAATTTGTTAAGCCTGCAGAATCAAATATTACCACGAATCCTTCTAGTTTCTGGGCTTTTGTGAATAGGACGAAGGGTTTTAATTCCGTACCTAATAATATGAGTTATAATAATATTATTTTAGATAATCCTAATTCTATTGTAAATGGTTTTGCCGATCACATTCAACAATCGTTCATTCAGTCGACGGGTCCATATTTTACAGCTGATGATACACAACACCCAGCTAGCACATAACGTTGCCAAGCCTTTCGGCGATGTTGTTTTAAGGGAACGTAATAACATTATCATATAACGTAATTGCAACGTACATGAGAAGTTGTTGAGAGAAATCAAAACCTCGCGAAACATCTATTTGTTACTTACGTATTTAACCTGCCTGTTATGATAACACAACGTAATAAAGTAACTTGCTAAAAAAGTATCCACGAGATGTACTATATACATCATTTTGTTTTCGAACGTACCCATTCGTTTGTTATAACCAACAAAACATAAAAAAAATGTCACTTGTCACATTTTCTTGTATTTATTTGAGATTTTAAAGAAATTGTAAACTATACCTTTGAATAAGTTTGGTAAGTTCTTTTCTTCTTTTCAATAAAATAGAAACATATTTTCTAATTTATTGTCTGTTCTTTTAGATTGCAATATTAAATGACTGCCTATATTTTACAAGATAATAGGGATCTTATTGATGTCTTAATAATATAGAAGTATCGATATTAAACAATGAAAGTATCCATATTTAGGCACTGATACTGAATTGCCAATACTATCGCCATATCCATAATTAGAAGCAAGCATCCTATGGCTATGTGTGTGGTCAGGAATAATAATATTTTAGTTTTCGCATGTGGTGAAACTTGGTAATATGATTAAGCCTTACCACTGTTTTTTTTTGTTATTTAATTATAAGTTAAATTGCCAGTTATTGACACTATAACTTGTACCAGGTAGAGTATCAGTAGAGAAAGAAAAGGTGTCAACTACAGAATATATTTTACTGATGCACACTTGTTTTTAGTTAAGTTCCCCACTCCATCCTGTTGAATGGGGGTTGTCAGCCGTTTAAAAAAAATCTTTTACTTGTTCAATACTTTAATACTTATAAATATCGATACAGTATCGATGCCTGTACCACAAAGTATTTCACATGATACCAGTACCAATACCTTTGACTGATACTCTTAGCCCTACTCCTATACTACTATAAAAATACAAAAACAAAGAAGTCATATACTGCTATCCTAGACAGAGAGGTCCTATCTGAAAATTTGTTGTTTTGAAATAATCGAGTTTTTAACTATTTTTAGCAAATATATTTATTATCTTTTAAACCTTTTTTGTGGAACTTTTTAACATTTTAGTACCTTTGATGCAAATAAGACATTCCATTTCAGTATTAAGAAAGATAAAATGTAGACAAATGCACATAAATAAAAAACTGATAATTTTGCAGATAAAACCTTTCTTGCTAGGACGGCAGTTAGAAGTGCTCATGTAGTTCACTAAAGATAAATAACATTTAAATTTGTTACATTTCAGTAAATTAAGTATTACCATTGCTGGACAGTAGTGACGTTTTGGTGGATAAATACAGCATTTCACTGGACATATACCTATGCCATTTTGCTGTACGTTTGCTGCACAATACCAATTGCTGGACAAACTTTAAAAATGCTTTGCAATACAGCAAAATTGCTGTATGGTCGCCCTAGTGTAATAATATTTTAATCACTAAAAATAAATTTTAAAAATACAGAATTGGTTGAAGAAGAATATATAACATCTGAAATTATTTCTTTTTCTTTCATAGCAGAATATCATGTTAAAAACATTGTTCTGTATAAGTTGAACATCCATTATTAAGTATCAAATTTGTAAAAATCAAAATAAAGGTTATTATTTATTTAGGAAAACAAAGTAAGTAAAAATCAACTAAAAATAGGTGCAACGATTTAAACGAGCATATTTTTCATTTTCTTTATACATATTATTTTCTTTAATAATAAACAAGTAAATTTATTATCTACAAGGTTATTTTTAGGAAGAAACTATATAATTAAGTTCACATTATTTATTTATCTACCTATTTGTTTACAGTACGCTACAGATACATAAAGTTCTAAATGGTATATTTAAAATATCAATTAAAATAAAATAAAAAAGAAATTAATAAAATATAGTCAATATAGTATAATGAAAGTCGACGCTTAAAAAAAACCTACTAAAATGTCATAATTTGAAAAATACTTATTGTAATTGGACATCAGTCGGTCTACAAATAAATTCTGTCCACAGTTAGTTCTATGAGTATTTACATAAAATAGTTTAATCTGCCTAGTAACTCTGGCAGGAACAAGGAATCTAATAAAATGAGGAATAAACGATAGGCCCCTGTCAAAAATATAACCAATCATTTATAGTTCAGAACCTGCCGCGACATAATCATGCATAATGATATTAGCTGTTTTATTAAACCTTATAACTTTACATTTATCAATATTCAGTTTAATCAAGTTATATCGTATTAAAACTATGATTAGTACCAGTTGTAGGCAAATATATTTTTTTAGCATCGTACAACTGCCATCTTAATAAAAATCTAGTGACCTTTGAAATATACCTTATATAAATACACTTTTTTTTATTACTTTTGTACAATCGTTCACCATTTTAGCTACTAGTGAACCTTTGCAATATAGGTACCTTATTATACCCTTTCGTGCAAGCGTTCAATGTTTTTAATTCTAGTGAACTTTTGAGATATTCCTTATATACCCTCTATACCTACTTTTGTCCAATTTATCAGTGTGATACCTTATGGTATCACACATGTGTAATTGCATTACCTGTATTATTACCTACCTCTACTTGTATGATATTGGTATTTGATTTCAATAGCTTTTTAATAATAAATTTATACAATTTTTTTATTTTGATTTCTTCAGATTTTACTATATCCTTAATATACTATTTTGAATATAGTGTATCCAAGGATGGACCTAAAATTGCAGCTTATTAACGTAGATGGGATATTTTTGTGCTCGCTGGGCAATATACTTGTCTTTCTATTAATAGTTGCAGTGAAAAAGACGTACTGTATGCTTTATAGAAAATAAAAACAAAGAAAACTAGAGGTCCTGATGATATTCCGTCTTTTCTAATTAAAGACTGGGCACATGTCCTTGCTTATCCTCTAATGGCGTTGTTAAATATATGTCTTAAAACATCTACCGTTCCAGATATGTGGAAGACATCGAAAGTGTGTCCTATATTCAAAAAAGGAGATAGGAATGATGTAACCAATTATAGACCAATATCTGTAATTTGTAAATTTTCGAAGGTGTTCGAGATTTTATTGTATCGCGATATTAATTTGCACGTCAGCGATAAAATTTCATCGCATCAACATGGTTTTGTACAACAACGTTCAACGCTAATTAATCTTGTTAATGTAAAACAAATCATTGCCGAGAATATTGACGGTAAGAAACAAACGGACGTCGTATACACAGATTTTACTAAGGCGTTTGACACATTGGATCACGGAACCTTGCTCACTAAATTAAAATTATTCGGATTTCATGATTCCCTCCTGAACCTATTTACATCTTATATTCAAAACCGTAAACAGTATAAATGGCTTCAACTCAGTTGAGTATATCGCAAACTCAGGAGTGCCACCGGGTTCGAACCTGGGCCGTTTATTATTTATATTATTTATTAACGATATCACTGACATAATTAATGTTAATTGTATGTTATATGCCGACGATCTAAAATTGTGTTTGAGAATTGCTCACAGATCCGACTGCGAACGCCTTCAAGCCAATATTTATAAAGTTGAATACTGGTGTCTGAGAAACAATTTATCGGTTAATGCCGCGAAATGTTTTGTTATGTTATATGGTCTTAACAACACAATCCTCCAAAGACCAACGACTATTACAGATTTAGGTGTTACATTCGATAGAGAATTATCTTTTGGTCCGCATATAAATACTATTATATCCGCTGCTTCTCGTCTTTACGGATTTGTTGTACGGGCTAGTCGAGACTTAACCAATCCGTCTACACTCACCATCCTCTATTATGCATTCGTCAGGTCAAAACTTGAGTATGCATCTATAGTTTAGAATCCATTTTATCAAATTCATATTAACAACTTAGAACAAGTCCAAAGACGATTTTTAAAACTGTTAAGTTTCAAAATTGATGGTGTCTACCCTGCGATCGGAACGCCTGATAATTATTAAGTTACTGACTGATAAAATTGATAATTCCGACATATTAGAAAGGATTAACTTTCATGTTCCTTGATTTTCGGTAAGGTCTGCATGCACTTTTCTTTAATTGTACTTTAAGTAAAATTAAGAATCATTTTCTCTTATATTAGCTTGTAACTCTTGTTCTTATTGTAACCTACTTACTTTTGAATTTTGTTGTTCAGATTGTGAATATTTTTTTTCTTGTAATCCTGTTCTTTAATTAGGTTTCCGGTTGAACAGTGTATTAAATAAATAAATAAAGATGTTTAGCAGCATATAAAGAAACAGGCCACTATTAATGCAGAAGGTATATCAACGTCATCTGCTTACATCTTACAGTCCAATCGCTCAGTTAATTCTTGGAAACAAAAAAATTGAATTGAGTTACCAGTCTCATTCGTTGTCTCTGGTTATGTGCCACTTTTTGTAGTCAAAATAAGAACCATAATTATACCTGGTATTTTTCAAATCACTATTTTCAATATTTTAACTAAATTTACCGTGAAGATCCTATATTAAATAGATTAGGCATGATTAAATAACTGAACAGCTCCGTTATGATAAATGAATAAAAATGTGTTCCTGAAAGGGATAATCCAAAATAATAGAAAGTTTCTTGTGAAGATGTTTCCAAGTTATGCAAGATGTAGATTAAGTACGCCTGTGGCGAGATTTCTGAACTTGGGGCTAATTTTCTCTAAAAGTCGTTCAGAAAGATTAACTTGATGGAAATACGAAGTATCCTCTACATATTTACATTGTGCTTATTTATTTATTAAAGAAACATATTCAAATAAAAAAAAAAAGCGTTAAAACAAATTGGAGGTCTTTTAGAAAAAAATTGTCGGGCGATTTAGAAAACAATTATTACTCAATACTAACGTTTCAATACAATAATTATAATTAGTATCCTAAATTCGTAATTATATTTTAGTTTTGAAGATATGTATTGTAAATTATCAAATTATTTTAATTAGTAATATCACGAGTTCTGTCAGCATAATCATATATACGTAATGTAATGTTTGTTTATTTTAAACAAAACTTTATTTGTAAATAATTTATTTAAACACGTGTATTTTATAACAATACTATTCTAATTTATATATTTCGAATGTATTTTAATTGTTCGCTATTTATCTTTACTGTCCATATATAACTGATTGCCCCGTGTTGTTCCTTCACCAATATTTATATACAAATTTAAAATTTTGGTGGATTCCAGTACGTGCTCCCTTAAACCAAGTAATGCTTCCCATACATCATGATAAGTGGACCGATATCGGAAGGTGTTCTTCGTTCGTCTTGAAGTTTCAATGCTTTTCCAGGGGCTGGTAACTGACGTTGAAATTCTAGAAGTCTACCAAACTTCTTACGGAACATATATGCCAGTCATCGCGCGTCATTGATACTGGCGGAAGTACTATGGACCAGCGGGTAGTCTTTTGGAAGCAATAGCAGATCTTGTTGTTGCTCGGTCTTGCTTTTTCGGTACCTCCATATAAATTCTTCAAAGACAAGGTCAGGTGTTTCTTGGAGCTGGTTTACTTCTTCTTCCTCGTCTTGGTCACTCTCAAATGGCGCCAGCCGGGTTTGGTGCACTACCTTCGGTTTATCGTTCGGGTTCTTACTTATACGGTAGATGTACATCATTAATTCTTTTCTTGATGATATACGGACCTTCCCAAGATCTTTGAAGCTTCGGAGAATAACCTTTCTGTCTTTTTGGGTTATGGAGCCAGACTTTTTCGCCTTCCTTGAAACATACCTCTGTAAATTGGGTATCGTTTTTACGTTTTATAAAATAAATGTTACGTTTTATAAAAAATGTTACGTTTTCAAAGTTACTTTATAAAAACATATTTTGCACCAGATGATAAGTTTCTAACCCCTTACCTGGGTCTCATTGTAAAAATCCTTATAATAAGAATTCTTACAAGCCTCAGACCTAGCTCAGATCAAAATAGGTCAGTGGGATTCGTTTAGAATTTACCTTCAAGTTAATGACAAGGTCTTTAATTAAAAAGACTTAAAAGAATTCAATTAAATTAATTTGGACGCCATACCTTTAGATGTACAATAAAAGTAAATTTGTCAATAACTTGTCAGTTGAAAGTAAGGAAAAATAAAGAACTTAAATTTCAAAACAATTAATCGGCTTTAATTTCAAATTGAATTGAACAATTAATCGGCTTTAATTTCAAATTGAATTGAACAATTAATCGGCTTTAATTTCAAATTGAATTGAACAATTAATCGGCTTTATTTCAAATTAAATTACTGATATTGATATTACAATAAAAAGAAAATATAATTTATTGATTTTAACAAATTTTACGGTTTACGTTGTTTGACTGATGAGTTTAAAATTAAAATTGACTAGTATTACTATGACTCAAAAATTGTGTGTGTGGTCCTGGCCGATACTTATCTTGTGTTTCCGGATTTTCACGGTCGAACTGGTCCGTGTCGCTGTCTTAATGGTAGCTCAGCCTACGATGACTTCTCAATATTCTGCAGTTCTAAGATGTAACTCAGCTCACAATGACTTAAGAGATTCTGCAGTTCTCAGCTATAAAGGCCAACTCCTCAGTCGCTACAGAGCCAGTTCCTTATTTTGTTCGGACACACTTAAACCAAGCACTAAAACCAAACGGTTTATTTCGCTGTAAGATTGAAAAAATCGTTGTAATCGTCACTCCCTTTTAATAATTACAATATTTAATTAGTTTAAATATTCCAATATATTCTAATACTTTTTGAGCGCCCCTCGTATTTGGAAATATAGATATTATGTTAAAACGGGAATTTGTCTCTGTCTGGGACATTCTACCAATAATGCGCTTTCTCTAAAAATCAATAATTACGGTCAGATGTTGTGCGCATGCCTGGCTTACTTATGGATGGGGAATATTCACGTTTTCACACATTCGATCGGCTTCTGAATTTCTTTTCAATCTTACAGCGAAATAAACCGTTTGGTTTTAGTGCTTTGTTTAAGTGTGTCCGAACAAACTAAGGTAATCGAATAATTTTTTTTTATAATGAATGGTAGAAATTAATTTTATTATGTGTGTATATTCTGCTGAAATTATCTTTGAGTTATCTCATTCATTAATAGTGAGCTTTTCGCGTAATATAAATTCCAAAATGTACAAAATGGCTGCCATTAATTTTAGATTTTTTTTTCCTCAGTTATTTAAAAAAATCTTTCCATTCTTCATTGTTGTAAACTTGAAATGTTCAATTTAAAAATGTTTAATTTAAATAGTAAGCTTTTATGGCTGACCACATGTTTTTTTTTTGAAGCAATGGAAAGATATGTTTTTTTTATTGTATCTGACACGTTTTTTCTTTCTTAAAATTAAGGAACTGGCTCTGTAGCGACTGAGGAGTTGGCCTTTATAGCTGAGAATAGCAGAATCTCTTAAGTCATTGTAAGCTGAGTTACATCTAGAACTGCAGAATCTCTTAAGTCATTGTAAGCTGAGTTACATCTAGAAATGCAAAATATTTTGAAGTCATCGTAGGCTGAGCTACCATTAAGACAGCGACACGGACCAGTTCGACCGTTGAAATCCGGAAACACAAGATAAGTGTCGGCCAGGACCACACACACAATTTTTGAGTCATAGTCATACTAGTCAATTTTAATTTTAAACTCATTATCAGTCAAATAACGTAAACCGTAAAATTTGTTAAAATCAATAAATTTTATTTTCTTTTTATTGTAATATCAGTCAATTCAATTTGAAATTAAAGCCGATTAATTGTTTTGAAATTTAAGTTCTTTATTTTTCCTTACTTTCAACTGACAAGTTAATGACAAATTTACTTTTATTGTACATCTAAAGATATGGCGCCCAAATTAATTTAATTGAATTCTTTTAGGTCTTTTTAATTAAAGACCTTGTCATTGACTTGAAGGTAAATTCTAAACGAATCCCACTGACCTATTTTGATCTGAGCTAGGCCTGAGGCTTGTAAGAATTCTTATTATAAGGATTTTTACAATGAGACCCAGGTAAGGGTTAGAAACGTATCATCTGGTGCAAAATATGTTTTTATGACGTAACTTTGTAAACATAACATTTTTTAATAAAACGTAACAGTACCGTTTCTTCATCCTGTCACTGGCGATTTGAAGATGCGGGCGGACCAATTCATGCATATCGTCCATTTTTCGTCGTAGTTGTATTACATAATCTTCACCGGCTATGTCTTCCCCAGGTCATCATCCAAACTCGAGGTCGCACGCCCAAACAGGACCTTTGCTGATGTTAGGCCTGTTAATTCATTGACAGCGGATCTATAAGCCATTACAAAGAGCGAAAGATACTGATCCCAATCTCGCTGATAGTTTGAAACTACTTTTGACAGATATTTTCCAATAGTCTTATTCATTCGCTCTACCATTCCATCGGATTGTGGGTGCAATTCTGTCGTTCTGGTTTTCTTCATGCCTAGTCTGTCACAAATTCGACGGAAAATATGACTTTTAAAATTTCTGCCTTGGTCACTGTGGATCTCCAAGGGTACTCCAAATCGACAGATAAACTCTTTTAATAACACATTTGCAACAGTTGCGGCCTCTTGATTTGGAATGGCATAGACTTCCACCCACTTTGTAAAATAATCCATAACCACCAAAATGTATTTATTACCATCCTCGGTCCTCGGGGAATGGTCCAGCAATATCTAAGGCGATCCTCTCAAATGGGCTACTAACGTTAAATTGCTTCATGGGAGCCTTTCTTTTTCGTTGAGGTCCATTACTCATAGCACAGATGGTACATTTCTTACACCAGTCCTTTACATCATCGGAACTGTTAATCCAGTAAAACCTTTCCCGAACTCTCTGAAGGGTTTTCCTAACACCGAGGTGTCCTCCTGATGGACTGTCGTGTAACTGACGAAGTATTTCAGCTACTCTACTTCTTGGAATGACCAACTGTCTTCTGTTTTCGGAACCATCATCATTTTCAAGTACTCGCTTTAAGAAGCCGTCTTCCAGGATAAAGGAGTCCCACTGAGCCCAATATGATTTAACTACTGGAGAGAGTTTTGATTCTTCTTGCCAAATAGGTCGATGATTTTCCTCTTTCCATTCTCTTATCTTCTTTAAAACGAGATCGTTCTCTTATTTATCCCTAAGTTCGACAGGCGCCCACTCATCGCTGACAACCGACGTTCTTCGTAATGTAACTGCTTTAACAGATGTGGCCAACCCCTTTCTAATCAGAGTTCCTTGACCAACACCTTCATTGCACTTCGAAGGTTCCGCCATGACAGGCGTTGCTTTTTCTACAGTTCCTTGCAACCGCCGTTTGCGCAAACTGCTTACATTCCCATTCCACCGCAATTCCAGCATCTAATAGTCTTCGGTTGCTTCTCAATAAGGGTTTTTATCATGTGAAACAATTGGTCCAATTTACTTTCCTGTCCTTCTTCTTCTTCTTCTTCTTCTTCTTTAGTCTCTACTTCACTGTATCCACCAGAAGCCAGCATAGCCGCTTCAAATTCAAGAGCAGCGGACAAGACATCGACCAATGTTTTGTGACGGGCTAAACGAAGTTTTTTTTTGCATTTCATGGTTACGAAGTCCTTCTACAAATACTTGAACGGCCAAACATTAAGTCATGTATTCCGGAGCTGATGGGTAAACAAATCGCACCATCTTCGCAATATCTAATTCTAATTCTTGAAGGCTCTCGTCACGTTTCTGTTTGCAATTCTTCATCTGTAATCTGTACCCCTGCTCCAAGTGTTCGTGGCCATATCGCATGTTGAGTTTCTTTTTGATTTGCTCAAAATCATCTGTTTCTTCCACAGGTATAGTCTGAAGGACATCTAAAGCGTCTCCTTGAAGGGCGATGGTCAAATTTATTGCCTTCTCTCGTTCAGACCATTCATTTGCTCTGGCAGCTGTTTCGAACTAAGGTAGTTCGTCCATGACATCTTCCCGTCAAAAGTTGGTGCTTTAACACGAGCAGAATTTACAGCTCCTTCCAAGTTCAACTTCGATTCTACCTCATGGCACTTTATTTCACCGTCTTTTTTTCCATCTGTTTTATTTTTTCCTCAACGGAAGACATTATTTTCTCCTTAACGGAAAACACCCTTTTTTATAAGGAAGAAATATTGGACGCAAATTTATTTTCCTTAGAAGACATTTTATTCAGAAGATATTTCGATTTTTTTTTAAAGAAGACATGTCAGAAGACACCTTTTCTTCTAAGGAATAAACTTTACTATCTAAAGAAGATATATCTGAAGAAACTTTACTTTTTAAGGAGGCAATGTCTGAAGAAACTTTAGTTTCTAATGAGGAAATGTTAGAAGAAATATCGATTTTCATAGAGGACATCTTACTTTCCATATCGAAAGAAATTGGAGAAATTATAGCAGAAGATGTATCATCCGAAAATAAATAGTTTCCGGATCCAAACCCTCATTTTCTATTGCTTCTTTAAGTCGTTCTGCTTTCTTCCCTGTCGTCTCCAACTCGCGATCTTCTGACTCCCGACGTAGCTCGGTTACTTTTAAATCACACAGTCTTTTATTCATTATTGTCGACTATATATTTACACTATCCCACTTCTGACACCAATGTAATTTTTGTTTATTTTAAACAACAGTTTATTTGTAAATAATTTATTTAAACACTTTTTATTTTATTTTATAATAATACCATTCTAATTTATATATTTCGAATGTCTTTAAATTGTTCACTATTTATCTTCACTGTCCATATATAACTGATTGCTCCGTGTTGTTCCTACACCAATATTTATATACAAATTTAAAATTCTGGTGGATTCCACAATGCTCCTCCGCCAAACAACAAATATATCTGGAATATACTGGAAACATTATCACGTTGATTTAGGAATGTACGCGAAAGCGCCTCCGCCATAGTCGTCACATATGTTTGGTCTTAAGGGGTTTAATTATTTATGATAATCGGCCAAGTTGAGCATCAAAGGCCAAATAAGACAGAAAGGGACTTGGAGGATTATAGCATGAATAATGAAATAGCTCGCATTACAGTAATATGTTGAGTGTTATTGAACGTATATTCTGATTATACTCACATTCGTTAATATTACATAATGAATAAAAGTCTAACAAAAACTACTCCAGTCATTTTTTCATTAATTTCCACATAACTATCCCATCTAAAAAGTTTCAGAAATTATATTTCATTTATCTATAAACTGTTTTGATGATTTAATAGAATATGCTTACAATTAGTACTTTAATAAAAAAATTAATAGTTAAAATTAACTGCAAAGGCAATTATTACTTTTTTCGAATTGAATTAATCAGATAATTTACTTGATCAGAAACAGTACAAGTAAAAATTTGTAAATCCGGATCTGATTTTTAGCTATAAAGAGTATTAGAAAAGATATGCCTATCGGTCCAAATTTTGAATATTAAAAAGAATTATAAATTATCCTCAATTCTTAATGTTCACACATATCAATGTGTTTTGATAAAGCAAAATTTAAAAATATAATTAGTATGGCAAATTGGTCTGATATTTTTTCTAGCGACAAACTTGACATAGCAGTATCCAAATTCATGAATATTATTCAAGATGCGCTTAAATTGTCTGGAAAACATGTATCAGTAAATAACAAAAACTTTAGAAAGCAAGACTGGATAACGGGATCACTTGTAAAATCGGTCAATAAAAAAAATAAAATGTATAAAAATCTAAAAACTAACAAAAACAACGAAATGTTAAAAGAGGAATATGCTCGTTATAAAAATATACTACGAAAACTGATACAAAATGCTAAAGAAAAATACTATAAAAACCGATTACAGAAAAATAGTGATTCAAAAAATACATGGAAAACTATTAATGAAATTCTGAAATCATCAAAAACTTCTCATATTTCGCAAATAAAACTTGAAAATGATTTAATTAGTGATCCATTCAAGATTGCTCAAAATTTTAATGATTTTTTTTATAAATATAGGTAAAAGTCTGTCAGAAAACATCAATCTAGATAAAAATTATAAAGAAAATATTATTTCCAACCAAAATTCAATTTTTCTTTTTCCCGCTGAAGAAATTGAAGTAATCAACGTCATATCAGATCTTAAAAATAAAAAATCTCCTGGCCCCGATGGTATAAAATCAGAATTAATAAAACTCATAATACCGTTTATTATAAAACCTCTAACATATATCATCAATAAATCTCTAAATGAGGGCGAATTTCCTACACTGTTTAAAAGGTCAACGATTATACCGATTAATAAAAATGGAGATAATACAGAAATGACAAATTACCGTCCAATAGCACTAATATCTAATTTTAGTAAAATTCTTGAAAAAATTATAAAAAACAGATTAACTGGTTTTATAAATAAGGAAAAAATAATGTCCGAATGTCAGTTCGGTTTTCAGGAGGGGAAGAGCACCCAAGATGCCATTCTAAACTTGACACAAAAAATATATAAGGCAGTAGATAGTAAAAGGTCATGTATAGGTGTATTTCTAGCCTTTGATACCGTCGATCACCATATACTATTAAAGAAGCTTGAAGACATGGGTATAAGAGGTACCGCACAAAATCTTTTTAAGTCATATCTTTTAAATAGAACTCAACAAGTTAAAATAGAGGACTCTTTTAGCGATAAACAAGTAATTACATGTGGTGTACCTCAAGGTACAGTGTTGGGGCCAATTCTTTTTACGATATATTTAAATAATATTTTTCTGGTCAAGTCCAAAGGTGATATTATTAGCTTTGCAGATGATACTGTAATTTTTTACGAAGATGCAACATGGTCCGATTTAAAAGAAAAAATTGAATCTGACCTTCCCCGAATTAAAGAGTGGTTCGATAATAAGCTCTTATCTATTAACTTCAAGAAAACCTTTTTCTTGCCCTTCTGCAGTTATAGCTCACATCTTCCAGACTTTGATGAATTATCAATTCGTGATCTTAAAATTAAATTCACAAGTACTATAAAATATTTAGGCATTATAATCGATAATCATCTCAGATGGGATCACCATATAATCAATCTTCTTAAAAAGCTAAGATGTGTAGTATACAAATTAAAACAAGTTTCTTATATACTCGAAGAGCAACATTTGCGGATGTTGTACCATACGCTTTTTGAGCCTCACCTTACCTATGGCATTATTGCTTGGGGAAGTGGAGCAAATACATACCTCAAAAAAATAGAAATTATACAAAAACGACTATTAAAAATAATTTATAAAAAAGAGCCCCGGTATTCTACACACTTACTTTATTCTGAAACAAACGTTTTTGACGTTAAGCAATTATTATTTTTAAGTATTGCCACAACACAGTTCAAAAATAAACATAAATTAACATATAAATATTACCCATATGATATTAGAGGACATAGTCAATACCTAGTTCCGTTTATGCATAAATCTGTCGGCCAAAGAAGCTACAGTTTCTTAGGACCAAAAATTTTCAATTATTTGCCTATTAACATAAAAGAAGAAAATAGATTTAAAATATTTAAAGTACTTTTAAAAAAACATTTACTGGAATTTCCTAGACTTTTAATACATGATTTAATCGATAATAATATACAGGGTGTTAAAAAAAAAGTATCACAAAATGAAATGGTAAATATTATGACCCAAAATAAGCAGAAAAGTCTTAATAAATATATGACCGCAAATTAACGGTTTCGGAGATACGGACCATT
>OV651817.1:8446489-8463787 GCA_927349885.1 Psylliodes chrysocephalus
GGTTTTTTTTAAGCGTCGACTTTCATTATACTGTATTGACTATATTTTATTAATTTCTTTTTTATTTTATTTTAATTGATATTTTAATTATACCATTTAGAACTTTATGTATCTGTAGCGTACTGTAAACAAATAGATAGATAAATAAATAATGTGAACTTAATTATATAGTTTCTTCCTAAAAATAACCTTGTAGATAATAAATTTACTTGTTTATTATTAAAGAAAATAATATGTATAAAGAAAATGAAAAATGTGCTCGTTTAAATCGTTGCACCTATTTTTAGTTGATTTTTACTTACTTTGTTTTCCTAAATAAATAATAACCTTTATTTTGATTTTTACAAATTTGATAATTAATAATGGATGTTCAACTTATACAGAACAATGTTTTTAGCATGATATTCTGCTATGAAAGAAAAAGAAATAATTTCAGATGTTATATATTCTTCTTCAACCAATTCTGTATTATTAACTTTAGCTTCTAAAATTCCTGACATTTTTACTAGAATTATAATCCACCACAAAGAAAACCTACAACACAATATTTTTAAAATTTATTTTTAGTGATTAAAATATTATTACACTAGGGCGACCATACAGCAATTTTGCTGTATTGTAAAGCATTTTTAAAGTTTGTCCAGCAATTGGTATTGTGCAGTAAACGTACAGCAAAATGGCATAGGTATATGTCCAGTGAAATGCTGTATTTATCCACCAAAACGTCACTACTGTCCAGCAATGGTAATACTTAATTTACTGAAATGTAACAAATTTAAATGTTATTTATCTTTAGTGAACTACATGAGCACTTCTAACTGCCGTCCTAGCAAGAAAGGTTTTATCTGCAAAATTATCAGTTTTTTATTTATGTGCATTTGTCTACATTTTATCTTTCTTAATACTGAAATGGAATGTCTTATTTGCATCAAAGGTACTAAAATGTTAAAAAGTTACACAAAAAAGGTTTAAAAGATAATAAATATATTTGCTAAAAATAGTTAAAAACTCGATTATTTCAAAACAACAAATTTTCAGATAGGACCTCTCTGTCTAGAATAGCAGTATATGACTTCTTTGTTTTTGTATTTTTATAGTAGTATAGGAGTAGGGCTAAGAGTATCAGTCAAAGGTATTGATACTGGTATCATGTGAAATACTTTGTGGTACAGGCATCGATACTGTTCGATATTATGTTAAAGATATCGATATTTATAAGTATTAAAGTATTGAACAAGTAAAAGATTTTTTTTAAACGGCTGACAACTCCCATTCAACAGGATGGATTGGGGAACTTAACTAAAAACATGTGTGCATCAGTAAAGTATATTCTGTAGTTGACACCTTTTCTTTTTCTACTGATACTCTACCTGGTACAAGTTATAGTGTCAATAACTGGCAATTTAACTTATAATTAAATAACAAAAAAAAAAACAGTGGTAAGGCTTAATCATATTACCAAGTTTCACCACATGCGAAAACTAAAATATTATTCCTGACCACACACATAGCGATACGATACTGGCTTCTAATTATGGATATGGCGATAGTATTGGCAATTCAGTATCAGTGCCTAAATATGGATACTTTCATTGTTTAATATCGATACTTCTATATTATTAAGACATCAATAAGATCCCTATTATCTTGTAAAATATAGGCAGTCATTTAATATTGCAATCTAAAAGAACAGACAATAAATTAGAAAATATGTTTCTATTTTATTGAAAAGAAGAAAAGAACTTACCAAACTTATTCAAAGGTATAGTTTACAATTTCTTTAAAATTTCAAATAAATACAAGAAAATGTGACAAGTGACATTTTTTTATGTTTTGTTGGTTATAACAAACGAATGGGTACGTTCGAAAACAAAATGATGTATATAGTACATCTCGTGGATACTTTTTTAGCAAGTTACTTTATTACGTTGTGTTATCATAACAGGCAGGTTAAATACGTAAGTAACAAATAGATGTTTCGCGAGGTTTTGATTTCTCTCAACAACTTCTCATGTACGTTGCAATTACGTTATATGATAATGTTATTACGTTCCCTTAAAACAACATCGCCGAAAGGCTTGGCAACGTTATGTGCTAGCTGGGTGTTGTGTATCATCAGCTGTAAAATATGGATCCGTCGACTGAATGAACGATTGTTGAATGTGATCGGCAAAACCATTTACAATAGAATTAGGATTATCTAAAATAATATTATTATAACTCATGTTATTAGGTACGGAATTAAAACCCTTCGTCCTATTCACAAAAGCCCAGAAACTAGAAGGATTCGTGGTAATATTTGATTCTGCAGGCTTAACAAATTCTTTAAAAGACTTATCTACATCTAGTTAGATTTGAGCCCTTAACCTAGCAAAGTCTATGTACGCAGCTGGGTTACTATTTCTCTTATATAGACGATGATACTTTGCTTTTTTTACGAATGAGATTAATAATATTATAATTAAACCAAGGTGGGTAAATTTTAGAAGACTTTACAGTGGTTTTGGGCACACACCTATCGAGCACATTGTAAATGTTTCCGTAAAAGTACGTACATGCATCATTAGCATATTGAAATGCATCTAAAAACGTCCCAATGAATATTAGAAATCATTTGGTATAATTTTGGATAATTAGCTTTACGAAAATTATAGTTATTTACTATAAAAGTGGCTAGACGATTTTTATTGTAAGTAGTATTGAATTTGCAACAGATCTCCAGAGCGTTATAACGTTAGCCCGGACCGTATAAACTGGCAACGCTAATATTATTTGTTTCCTGCTGGTGCTAATGCTAATTCTCTGTAGTTTTCACATATACTTGTGCAAAGCTACTGGAAAGCGTTCGATAGCCGATACTGTATATTATGGAAACTCTAAAATAAAATATTAAAACCAAATAATCTATAATAATTCATCTTGTTTTTTAATATTTGTTCATTTAAATAATTTTTTTCTTGTTTTTTATATTTATTTGTAGGTTATTTATCTTAACAAAAAACACTCGAATTTTTATCTCAACATTCTTTTTTTGGAATCTTTCTCTTAAAACCAATGTGATAAAATCGCGAAACCGAAGGTCGAGTTCTACTGATTGCTACATTCTTTAAATTATGTGCAAAATTTACTAGGTATACGAGGTGTATAAATTAAGAAAGAGAGATTTTTTCTATTTTTTTTTATTACTATAATATTACTAATTCACATTGTCTCCTTCAAAGCCACACGGCGCTGGAAACGATACTTCCATTCCTTATAGCAGTGCTGAATAGCTTTCCCAAAGTGACGCCCCTTGAGGTGAGTTTTATATCTTGAAAAGAGAAAAAAGTCACATGAACTCAAATCGGGTGAATAAGGAGGCTGAGGAGCCACAGGAATGTTTTTACTGGCAAAAAAACTCATTGATAGAAATCGCGGTGTAACAAAGAGCATTGTCGTGATGGTCATAATATGATGAACGGTTATGTGAGTCAAATTCAACTCTTCACCGATCATTTAGACTGTGAAAACAACGATCTGAACACACGATATCGCGGATTCTGGCAACATTTTCATTGGATCTTGAAGATGAAGACTTTCTGCTGCGAGGTTTGTCTTGAATTGATTCTCTTCTTTCTGAAATTTCATCAAATCACCTAAAAACCTGTGTTCTCGACAACAAAATACTGTCTTCATGGACCTGACACAGTTTTTGAAATATTTCCGTTGCACTGTGTCTAAGTCTGAAGCAGAACGTGATAGCACAACGTTGTTCAAAATTGATATCACTCATTTTTAGAACGCACTAAAAAAATTTTCCTCGCAAAAAATTACTACGGACTGCGTAACAACTCTGACATGTTCAAACTTGTACTAAATGCTTATCAGATGTTTACCTACTAACCCCTCCATGTGCTTTGTCCCCAGATTTGCCAGATCGGACACTAGAAAATCGATCATTACTTCAATCAAAAGTTGATTTAATATATTTTATTTTAGTCATTTGATCCTTCATGAAAGCGAACTATAGCCTCATGGAAACAATCTATAACTGATTTTAAAAAAAAAATCACCAGTCATTCTAGATTATGAACAGGAACAGTCTCTAAAAACATTTTAAACAACTATATGTTTTATATATTAATAAATTCAATTTATTACTTTTAAGGACTTCCTTTATTTAATTTTAAATTTGATTTTAAAATGTCCTCTTGCGAACAACATAAGTATTCAGTAAATATTTTTCCAAACCATGACTAATTGTTACTTTCTACAATACCTACATAACCAATTTACCTAAAAATTAATATGAATTCACAATATTAAAAACATCTTTGAGCCTTGGGTTAAACATTTTATTTTAATGCATGTATTTTATACATACCTACCAGCTCAGTGTGAAGGTCTTCACACTTTTCAAATTTGGATGTCTGCCAACCCCCCGAAGGAACATTTTCGTTGAATCATGTGTGACATTTGTCACATATTCATCAACACTCTAACAAAAATGCCTCATTTGTTAAATAAACAATTAAGAATTTGCGAGCATACAGAGCTTAGATATACCTTTTGTAATAGACGGTTTCCTGAACATTTTGCAGAAAATCGCATCTTAATCGAATCTCTCTGCAAAAAGTTGCAGGTAAAATGCTAATTTGACGCGATTAATAAATAACATTTAAGCAGAAATTAAAACCTACTGTGCATAAAAACGCGTCTCTGCGCCTGACATCGCAAAATAGTGCGTCTAGAAGCATGCGCAGTATGCATGACTTGTCCCTGTAGTATTGCCAAGTATATTTAACATACCAAACACAAAAAAATTATATATTTGTATGTCTAGGAACCGAGATATTTGATTGCGACTATTTTCTCATTGGAGTTGAAAAATACCCTATTTGATCTTGCAAGTCGTTCTCTTTAACAGATATTGAAAGTGGTATTTGTACTGTTATGAAATTCTTAAGCCGACCCTGTAGCAGTTCGAAACGACGGAATCTTTTAGGAATACCGCTGACGCACTAGAAACGGCTAGAACGGGCGTAGAGTACCGTTTTAGTCAGAGATGGAATTTTCGGGAGCGTCTAAAGTATTCTGGTTACAGAGTTGGCTAATATAAATATCGCGAGTTTGAAGACGGAAGTCAGTTGTATAGACAGTTAAGTAAAAAGTATTGGAGCTGAACACATAAATTGTAATAAATAAATTAGAATTGTGAATTAGTGCCCAAGTATTATATAAATTAATTAGTACGTCATAAATAAATTGTAAATAGTGTGTTTCTAAATAAATAAACTATAAATAAATTAAACTATCGTCACATTGGTGTTAGAAGTGAACTGTAAAATAAATAGTGGACTAAAATGGCTAAAAAACTGTGTGACCTAAAAGTGGCTGAATTACGTCGAGAAATTAGAATATCGTGATCTGAAAACGACAGGAAAGAAAGCTGAGTTGGCAGAGCGACTTAAAGAAGAACTAAAGGGTGAATGTTTGGATCCGGAAACGTATATATTTCCTGACGATGCGTTTTCTATAATTTCTTCTTTGGAAAGTAAAATGTCTTCCATGAAAACTAAAGTTGCTTCTGATATGGAAAGTAAGATATATTCTTTAAAAACCGATATTTCTTCTGATGTTTCCTCTATTAAAAATGAATATTTCCTATTTAGAAAATTAAAAGTTTCGTCGGACATATCTTCCTTAGATAGTAAAGTTTCTTCCTTAGAAGAAAAGGTGTCTTCTGATGTCTTTCGTGAAAAACGAAATCTCTTCCTTAGAAACTAAAGTTTCTTCTGATATCTGTTCTTTAAAAGATGAAATTTCTTATGATATGTCTTCTCTAAAAAATGAAATCTCTGCTGATGTGGAAAACAAGATGTGTTCTGTAGAGAAGAAAAATAAAACAGATGCAAAAGAAGATATTAGACTGGAACATTCGGACCCGACCAAGGACGGTGAAAATAAAGTGTCATGAGGTGGAGTCGAAGTTAAAATTGGAAGGAGCTGTAAACTCTGCTCGTGTTAAAGCCCCAACCTTCGACGGAAAAATGTCATGGACCAACTACCTTAAACAGTTCGGGACAGCTGCGAGAGCAAACGAATGGTCTGAGAGAGAAAAGGCAGTGAATCTGACAATAGCCCTTCGAGGAGACGCTTTAGATGTGCTTAATTTTATATCTGTAGAGAAGAGACCGATGATTTTGAACAACTATAAAAGAGGACTGAACATGCGATATGGCCACGAACACTTGGAGCATTTATACCAGTCATAGTTAAATAATCGCAAACAGAAATATGACGAGAATCTTCAAGAATTCGAATTAGATATTGCGAAGATGGTGCGATTTGCCTCCGGAATATATGATTGAATGTTTGGCTGTTCAATCATTTGTAGATGGACTTCGTGACCATGAAATGCAAAGAATACTTCGTTTAGCCCGTTACAAAACAAGCAGCTACGCTGGCTTCTGGTGGATACAGTGAAGTAAGGACTGTACAAGAAGAAGAAGAAGAAGAAGAAGAAGAAGAAGAAGAAGAAGAAGAAGAAGAAGAAGAAGAAGAAGAAGAAGAAGAAGAAGAAGAAGAAGAAGAAGAAGAAGAAGAAGAAGAAGGAAGAAGAAGAAGAAGAAGAAGAAGAAAAAGAAGAAGAAGAAGGAAGAAGAAGAAGAAGAAGAAGAGAAAGAAGAAGAAGAAGAAGATAGAAGAAGAAGAAGAAGAAGAAGAAGAAGAAGAAGAAGAAGAAGAAGAAGAAGAAGAAGGAAGAACAGGATAGTAAATTGGACCAATTGTTTCACATGATAAAAAACCTTATTGAGAAGCAACCGAAGGCTATTAGGTGCTGGAATTGCGGGTGAAATGGGGAAAAGTAAGCAGTTCGCGTAAACGTCCAAAGAACACTACGAATCGAAAACCGTGCCGGTGGCTGTACAGGAAGGAACCGGTGTTACCTGAAAGTAGTGAAACCATAAGAGTAAGGCGGTAGCAAGGAACTGTAGAGAAGGCAACGCCTGTCATGGCGGAACCTTCGAAGCGCAATGAAGATGTTGGCCAAGAAACTCTGATTGAAAAGAGGTTGGCCACATCTGTTAAAGAAGTTACAAAACAAAGAACGTCGGTTGTCAGCGATGAGTGGGCCTCTGTCAAACTTAGGAAAGAACAAGAGAACGATCCCGTTTTAAAGAAGATAAGAGAATTGAAAGAGGAAAATCGTCGACCCAAGAAGTATTGAAACTCTCTCCAGTATTTAATTCATATTGGGCTCAGTGTGACTCCTTTATCCTGAAAGACGGCTTATTACAGCGAGTACTTGAAAATGATAATGGTTCCGAGAACAGAAGTCAGTTGGTCATTCCAAGGAGTAGAGTATCCGAAGTATTTCGTCAGTTACACGACAGTCCATCAGGAGGACATCTCAGTATTAGGAAAACCCATCAGAGAGTTCGTGAAAGGTTTTATTGGATGAACAGTTCCGATGATGTAAAGGACTGGTGTAAGAAATGTACCAGCTGTGCTATGAGTAATGGACCTCACCGAAAAAGGAAGGCTCCCATGAAGCAATACAACGTTGGTAGCCCATTTTAGAGGATCGCCTTAGATATTGCTGGACCATTCCCCATGACCGAGAATGGTAATAAATACATGATGGTGGTTATGAATTATTCCACAAAGTGGGTGGAAATCTATGCCATTCCAAATCAAGAGGCCGCAACTGTTGCAAATGTGTTGATAAAAGAGTTTATTTGTCGATTTGGAGTGCCATTGGAGATACCCAGTGACCAAGGCAGAAATGTTGAAAGCGAACTCTTCCGTGGAATCTGTGACAGCCTAGGCATGAAAAAAAACCAGAACCACAGCATTGCACCCACAATCTGATGGAATGGTAGAGCGAATGAATAAGACCATTGGAAAATATCTGTCAAAAGTGGTTTCAAACCATCAGCTGTCAATGAATCAACAAGCCAAACACCAGCAAAGGTCCTGTTTGGGCGTGAGATGAGACTACCGCGCGACCTCGAGTTTGGATCTCGACCTGGAGAAAAAGTAGCTGGTGAAGATTATGTGATCCAGTGACGAAGAAGAATGGACGATATGCATGAATTGGTCCGCTCGCAACTTAAAATCGCCAGTGACAGAATGAAGAAGCGATACGATACCCAAGCCACAGGAGGATGTTTCAAGGAAGGCGACAAAGTCGAGCTCCATAACCTAAAAAGACAAAGGGGTTATTCTGCAAAGCTTTAAAGGTATTTGGAAGGCCCATACCTCATCAATAAAAAAATAAATGATGTCATTTACCGCATAAGATCCTGAACGGTAAAGCAAAGGTAGTGCACCAAAACCGGCTCTCTCCATTTGAGGGTAACCATGACGAGGAAGAAGAAGTATACCAGCTCCAAGAAACACCTGACCTTGTCTTTGAAGAATTTATGGGTGCATATGAAGGTACCGGAAAAGCAATACATGGTGTTACGACCAAGCAACAACAAGATCTGCTCTCGCTTCCAAAAGACTACTCGTTGGTCCATAGTACTTCCGCCAGTATCGACGACGCGCGAGGACTGGCAGATGTGTTCCATAAGAAATTTGGTCGACTGCTAGAACTTCAACGTTAGTTATCAGCCCCTGGAAAAGCCTTGAAACTTCAAGGCGAATCGCGTTATCTTTTCTATTTGGTAACAAAGAACACCTTCCGTGATCGATCCACCTATCAGGATGTACGGGAAGCATTACTCAGTCTGAGGGAGCATGTACTGGAGTCCAATGTAAAGAAACTAGCTATGCCAAAGATAGAGAGCAGCCAGCTGAATTGGAGAATCATTAGAAACATGGTTAAAGTAATCTTCTAAGATACCCAGGTTGAAATACTGGTCTGCAGCCATTATCTCAGCGTTCAAGTTATAACGTCGTTACTTCCATGCAACTGGAAATTGTAAAAGACGATCCAGTTGCAATTAAAACCATTCAGTTCCTGGAGGAACTATTGGCTAGAACAGGGCGGAGAGTACCGTTTACTCAGAGATGGAATTTTCGGGTGCGTCTAGAGTATTCTGGTTACAGAGTTGGCTTGATATTAATATAGCGAGTTTGAAGACGGCAGTCAGTTGTATAGACAGTTAAGTAAAAAATATTGGACTGAACACATAAATTGTAATAAATAAATTAGAATTGTGAGTTAGTGCCTAAGTATTATATAAATTAATTAGTACATCATAAATAAATTATAAATAGTGTGTTTTAAATAAATAAACTATAAATAAATTAGAATATCGTCACAGTACCACCGGTGTGAAGTTAGCAGTAACTTTTAGCAGTAAAAATAACCGACAACACCCGATCGGGAAAACAGTGGCGTCCAGCATACAACTATTTAAATAATCTTGTCAATATGTATTTCACACATTAATATTGACAAAAAATTAATATACGGTTGAAAATAACCCTTAAAATTAATAAAAGTATTTATCCGACGAAGGAAATCATATCACAATTTAATTTTACATTTAAAAAATAAATACATTAACATACGCTATAGGAAAACATTTCTTCGGATCCATTGAACAGAACAGGGTAAAATTAACCCATAAAATTCATAAAATAATTATCCTGTGAAGTGTATTAAACAGGGTGATTTTAACCCTTAAACTTCAAAATAAATAATTACCCTATGAAGACGATTTGATCCCAACTTGGTTTTAAATTTAAAAAATCATAATTACACTCACCAAAGTACACTGTTAGCGAAAATCCCTTCCGACCCGTCAAGCAGGGTGAAATTTACCCTTAAACTTCAAAATAAATGAAGAATGAATGAAGAATGAAGAATAAATGAAGACTATTAGATCCCAACTTGGTTTTTAATTTAAAAAATCATAAATACACTCACCACAGTACACTGTTAGCGAAAATCCCTTCCGACCCGTTAAACAGGGTGAAATTAACCCTTAAACTTCAAAATAAATAATTACCCTATGAAGACGATTAGATCCCAACTTCGTTTTAAATTTAAAAAATTATAAATATACTCTCCAAAGTACACTAATAGCGAAAATCCCTTCCGACCCGTTAAACAGGGTGAAATTAACCCTTCAATATTAAAATAAATAATTACCTTATGAAGACGATTAAATCCCAACTTGGTTTAAAATTTAAACAATCATAAATACACTCACCAAAGTACAATGTTAGCGAAAATCCTTTCCGAACCGTTAAACAGGGTGAAATTAACCCTTAAACTTCAAAATAAATAATTACCCTATGAAGACGATTAGATCCCAACTTGGTTTTAAATTTAAAAAATTATAAATACACTGACTAAAGTACACTGTTAGCGAAAATCCCTTCCGACCCGTCAAGCAGGGTGAAATTAACCCTTAAACTTCAAAATAAATGAAGAATGAATGAAGAATGAAGAATAAATGAAGACTATTAGATCCCAACTTGGTTTTAAATTTAAAAAATCATAAATACACTGACTAAAGTACACTGTTAGCGAAAATCCCTTCCAACCCGTCAAACGGTGAAATTAACCCTTCAACATTAAAATAAATAATTACCCTATAAAGACGATTAGATCCCAACTTAGTTTTAAATTTAAAAAATCATAAATACACTCACCAAAGTTAACTGTTAACGAAAATCCCTTCCGACCCGTCAAGCAGGGTGAAATTAACCCTTAAATTTCAAAATAAATAAATACCCTATGAAGACGATTAGATCCCAACTTGGTTTTAAATTTTAAAAATCATAAATACACTCATCAAAGTACACTGTTAGCGAAAATCCCTTCCGACCCGTCAAGCAAGGTGAAATTAACCCTTAAACTTCAAAATAAATAAATACCCTAAGAAGACGATTAGATCCCAACTTGGTTTTAAATTTAAAAAATCATAAATACACTTACCAAAGTACACTGTTAGCAAAAATCCCTTCCGACCCGTCAAGCAGGGTGAAATTAACCCTTAAACTTCAAAATAAATAAATACCCTATGAAGACGATTAGATCCCAACTTGGTTTTAAATTTAGAAAATCATGAATACACTCATCAAAGTACACTGTTAGCGAAAATCCCTTCCAAGCCGTCAAACAGGGTGAAATTAACCCTTCAACATTAAAATAAATAATTACCCTATGAAGACGATTAGATCCCAACTTGGTTTTAAATTTAAAAAATCATAAATACACTCATCAAAGTACACTGTTAGCGAAAATCCCTGCCAACCCGTCAAACAGGGTGAAATTGACCCTTAAACTTCAAAATAAATAAATACCCTATGAAGACAATTAGATCCCAACTTGGTTTTAAATTTAAAAAATCATAAATACACTCATCAAAGTACACTGTTAGCAAAAATCCCTTCCAACCCGTCAAACAGGGTGAAATTAACCCTTCAACATTAAAATAAATAATTAATAATCACCCTGTTTGACGGGTCTGAAGGGATTTTCGCTAACAGTGTACTTTGGTGAGTGTATTTATGATTTTTTAAATTTAAAACGAAGTTGGGATCTAATCGTCTTCATAGGTTAATTATTTATTTTAATGTTGAAGGGGTAATTTCACCCTGTTTGACGGGTTGGAAGGGATTTTTGCTGACAGTGTACTTTGTTGAGTGTATTTAAGATTTTTTTAAATTTTAAACCAAGTTGGGATTTAATCGTCTTCATAGGGTAATTGTTTATTTTAATGTTAAAGGGTTAATTTCACCCTGTTTGACGGGTCGAAAGGGATTTTCGCTAACTGTGTACTTTGATGAGTGTATTTATGATTTTTCAAATTTTAAACGAAGTTGGGATCTAATCGTCTTCATAGGGTAATTATTTATTTTAATGTTGAAGGGTTAATTTCACCCTGTTTGACGGGTTGGAAATGATTTTCGCTAACAGTGTACTTTGATGAGTGTATTTACGATTTTTTAAATTTAAAACCAAGTTGGGATCTAATCGTCTTCATAGGGTATTTATTTATTTTGAAGTTTAAGGGTTAATTTCACCCTGATTGACGGGTCGGAAGGGATTTTCGCTAACAGTGTACTTTGGTGAGTGTATTTGTGATTTTTTAAATTTAAAACCAAGTTGATATCTGATCGTCTTCATAGGGTAATAATTTATTTTGAAGTTTAAGGGTTAATTTCACCCTGCTTGACGGGTTGGAAGGGATTTTCGCTAACAGTGTACTTTGATGAGTGTATTTACGATTTTTTAAATTTAAAACCAAGTTGGGATCTAATCGTCTTCATAGGGTATTTATTTATTTTGAAGTTTAAGGGTTAATTTCACCCTGCTTGACGGGTCGGAAGGGATTTTTGCTAACAGTGTACTTTGGTAAGTGTATTTATGATTTTTTAAATTTAAAACCAAGTTGGGATCTAATCGTCTTCCTAGGGTATTTATTTATTTTGAAGTTTAAGGGTTAATTTCACCTTGCTTGACGGGTCGGAAGGGATTTTCGCTAACAGTGTACTTTGATGAGTGTATTTATGATTTGTAAAATTTAAAACCAAGTTGGGATCTAATCGTCTTCATAGGGTATTTATTTATTTTGAAGTTTAAGGCTTAATTTCACCCTGCTTGACGGGTCGGAAGGGATTTTCGTTAACAGTGTACTTTGGTGAGTGTATTTATGATTTTTTAAATTTAAAACGAAGTTGGGATCTAATCGTCTTTATAGGGTAATTATTTATTTTAATGTTGAAGGGTTAATTTCACCCTGTTTGACGGGTTGGAAGGGATTTTCGCTAACAGTGTACTTTAGTCAGTGTATTTATGATTTATTAAATTTAAAACCAAGTTGGGATCTAATAGTCTTCATAGGGTAATTATTTATTTTGAAGTTTAAGGGTTAAATTCACACTGTTTAATACACTTTACAGGATAATTATTTTATGAAATTTATGGGTTAATTTTACCCTGTTCTGTTCAATGGATCCGAAGAAATGTTTACCTATAGCGTATGTTAATGTATTTATTTTTTAAATGTAAAATTAAATTGCGATCTGATTTCCTTCGTCGGATAAATACTTTTATCAATTTTAAGGGTTATTTTCAACCGTATAATAATTTTTTGTCAATATTAATGTGTAAAATACATATTGACAAGATTATGTAAATAGTTGTATGCCGGGCGCCACTGTTTTCGCGATCGGGTGTTGTCGGTTATTTGTACTGCTAAAAGTTACTGCTAACTTCACACCGGTCACAGTACCTACCTTATGCTAGAAAATAAATGGAGTAATAACAATCTAATTGTTTAATTTATTTAATATTTTTAGAATTTTTGTGAAATTCTTTATATATAATAAGTAATAATGCCAATTATTAGGTACATTTTCTCCAACTACATCTGCAATATCTATATCCAACCATAAATTTTTCGAACCACAGTTAACAGAGTGAAATAAATAAATAAAAAGACAAATATTGAACTCATCTATAATTACCCTGACATTTCGTAATACACATTTACGCGAAATTTAATTTATAACAGTTTGATGGTCGCAAATTACAACGTTACAACGTTATTTATGACGTTTACGCTCAGTAGTATAAATAATTGGATTATTTATTAAATATTTACGCTATTATATTGGAGTTTTTCTGTTAATATGTGTGTCCACCAACATTATAGGAAAACCGCATATCAATCAAGTAATAAAAATTATTCAACGAAGAAATTTAATTTAAAAACCATTTTTCAACAAAAAATAAGATGAAATAAATTACTAAAAACGTACAGTAACACGATAATGGATTCAGTACTCTTGAATAATAATTTATTCTATAGATAAAATCTTACTTACATAATTATTTATACTTTTCTGAACTTTTCCATTTATCTGAAGTTCTTACACGTTTTACTGTATTAATTAATTTTTTACATTTTTTACTGTTAATAATTTTCAGATAAACTGTTTTCTTAGTGGAATACTAATGCTATTAATAAACATAAATCGGATATAAATAATATATAAGTTAATTATAAATAGACTCTATAAATTTAAAGACACCTTTTTTGAAAATGAAATGAATTAACAAATTTTTTCTGCCATCTGGCATTAATCTTAATTATAAAATAATCAACTAAATTACGGTTCGCAATAAAAATTTTATCCCAAAACGTAAAACAATTGAGCAATTAGCCGTTTTAAAGGAAGGAGTAAAACCCATCTAACGTGTCTAATTCCCTTTGTCATTCTTTAATTTTCTTTCGAAATTAACAAACGATTTAATATTTCTATCCTACATCCAACCTGCTAATCGGGAATTTAATTAAAATTGTATAACAGTAATTGTCAGTATTTCACCCTTTGATGGAATTTCTTATATTTGGTGGAGGCAAAGTAAATTCGTTATGGGTCATGAAATTCCATTAATGGTTTAAAACGTTAAGCAGCCAATTCGTTTTAGAGCCGTTTTATATTCTAGATAAAATTAAATTTGATATTTTAAAGTTTGTATAGAAATCAATCAAATAATATACTTAAATAACAATTGATAATTAATTTATGTTATTGAAGTTTACAAACAAGTTATATTATTGAACACTTTTACGAGGAATAATATGTCATATTTAAAACCCTCCGGGAATCATTTTTAGAGGAATTAGAGGCACAAAGAGCAAATATTACCATGGCAATTGGTTTGATCAATCATACAAAATAAGAATTACTAATATTAAAAATAAAACGCCGACGTTAATTAGTATAAAAATTTGATGGACGGGTAGAAACCTTTAGACGTTCATAGAAAACCTCATAAAGGTTGTTCTTTTATAGAGATAAGGGGTTATGGCTCAAATCATTGTTCAAATTAAATTGTGTTTACAGTTACAAGAGTTAAATAAAAAATCTTTGTATTTTAAATAAAGGTACTACAACATTTTTAAACTCTCGCTTTCAAACATTAATAGATATCACTTTATCCACAACTGATATCAATAAATCAATTCTAAACTGGCACGTGTCTGATAACATTTCGGTGTCAGACCACCAATGGTTATTATTCAAAATAAATTTGATGTTGCCGACCTTCATGCTATCTTGGAACCCTAGGAAAACGGACAGGGCAACATATGTCCACCTTGTCCAAAAGGTTCTGAGAAAAGTGGAGGCCTAAACACCAAACAATAACAATGGTTTGGAAAAGTACTCGAACACTATGCAAAGTACAATAAGCAATGCCTATAAGAAATCCTGTCTCCTGAGACTGGTCCAACACGAGTTGGATCACCTCAAGAAAATGGCTAAGAAATCCTTTAATAAGGCAAAAACCACCAAACTCAAATTTACAAATCTCTCCTTAGAGAATACAAAAAAATCGTGAGACAAAAACAGAGAGATGCATGGAGATCCTACTGCAAAGAAATCTAATATTTTACGCAGGCAGCGAGGCTCCAAAAAGCTCTCTTAAAAGATCCGCACTGCAGCATATAACCTCGAAGAAGGCATCAAACTTCCTTTACTCAGTCATCACAGATGTGACCGACTGGATAGAGGAAGAATACAACCAATCTGTCTATGATTGCCAAACTGCCAAACACATTGCAGACGATGACAAAATTAAATGGGTAATATCCAGATTTTCTCCATTTAAATCACCAGGACGGTATCTATCCAGCCCTACTTCAGTGGGGTCTGGAAGTAATCACACCGCACCTAGTAGGTATATTCAGATCATGGTTGGTTTTGAGGCATACCCCCAAAAAATGGAGAGAGATAAAAGTGGTATTCATATCGAAATCTGGAAGGATGGATTACACTGCCCCAAAAACATACCGACCAATTATCTGACATCGTTTTCCATGAATATATTGGGAAGGTCATGCGAAAGGTACATAAAACAACACCACTACACCCAAATTAACATGCATACAACCCAGGCAGATCTACTGATTCAGTTGTTCATCTAGTGTCTAGCCGGATAGAAAGATTCCTGGACAATCAAGATGTTTTCATAGAACTATAGAAGGTGCTTTTGATAAAATCACCTTCCCCAGGATAACAAATAATAATAATAATAATAATAATAATAATAATAATAATAATACTCTCCCTAATTCACCCCCTTACGAGTGAATTTTAACCCCAAAAGCTAAGCTTGTGCGAGGAAAGGGACGGCTATTATTATTATTTGCCGTGGCGCTCCAGGGCGACTTAAAGATGATTGATGGTGCCATTTGACTTACAGGTGAGGAAAACCCGGAAAATCTCACCCACCATCATCGATACGGTAATGTATGGCGATTTTTTATAATCTGCATGTCATATCAACAGAAATTGAATTTCTAATAATAGGCACACATCAAATCCTATACCGAACCATACAATTTAATTAAAAATCCACATGATCTGGTCTAGGATTCGAAGCCGAGCAGTCTGTGACACATAAACTTGCTTATAAATGAATATAAGCGTGTTAGACCGCTACACCACCGACTCGATACATCTACTAACCAACAGGAATGTTCCACAGATGATTAATGACATGACAAGCTCTTAACGCAAGTAGTAAACTAAAGTGTAAAAGATGTGAATATGAGAGATTTGGTTGCGAGTCCACAAGAAATGGTGCCATCACATTTACCGTGGAACATGGTCCTCGACACCTTCATCAGCCACATCACTAATGACAGTTACTACACAATAGCCTATGCAGATTACCTGGTCATTCTGCAAATAGAAAATTTTGAGAATATACTCTGCGAAAGGTTGCAAGTAGCTCTCAAAATTATAGAACAGTGGTGCAAGGACCAGTTACTGTCTATCAATCCCAAGAAGACAGAAATGGTCTTTTTCACAAGCAAAAGGATAAAAAGGAATTAAAGCCTTCAGAACTTCTAATCACAAAACTAAACATTGCAACAGAGGTGAAGTACCTAGGTCTCACCTTTGACAGCAAGTTAACATGGAACTTACACTTAAAAAACAGAGGAGTCAAAAGAGTATTCATCGCTTATGAACAATGCCGACGAACCGTAGGGCGCACCTGGGGTTTCTCCCCTACAGTCGTCGCATGGACTTATACGGCCATCATAAGACCTATGGTAACATACGGTGCAGTTGTCTTGGTACCGAAAACCCAAAAATTTACAGCTATCCGCAAACTAGGACAAATTAAAATAAAATCAACATAACAAGAGCCATGAAAAAGACACCTATCACAGCCATGGAAGTCATTCTAAATGTCACTCCCCTTGATATTTACATCAAGATGATTACTGTAATAACAGTGACACATCTCCGCACGGTTGAAATCGAATCTGATGTAGGATGAGGCGAGACGTACGTTTTACAGGAGGCACTCGATACGCTCCCACTGCT
>OV651817.1:8464287-8616787 GCA_927349885.1 Psylliodes chrysocephalus
TTAAATTCACAATATTAAAAACATCTTTGAGCCTTGGGTTAAACATTTTATTTTAATGCATGTATTTTATACATACCTACCAGCTCAGTGTGAAGGTCTTCACACTTTTCAAATTTGGATGTCATGCCAACCCCCCGAAGGAACATTTTCGTTGAATCATGTGTGACATTTGTCACATATTCAATCAACACTCTAACAAAAATGCACTCATTTGTTTAAATAAACAAATAAGAATTTGCGAGCATACAGAGCTTAGATATACCTTTTGTAATAGACGGTTTCCTGAACATTTTGCAGAAAATCGCATCTTAATCGAATCTCTCTGCAAAAAGTTGTCAGGTAAAATGCTAATTTGACGCGACTAATAAATAACATTTAAGCAGAAATTTAAACCTACTGTGCATAAAAACGCGTCTTCTGCGCCTGACATCGCAAAATAGTGCGTCTAGAAGCATGGCGCAGTATGCATGACTTGTCCTGTAGTATTGCCAAGTATATTTAACATACCAAACACAAAAAAATTATATATTTGTATGTCTAGGAACCGAGATATTTGATTTGCGACTATTTTCTCATTGGAGTTGAAAAATACCCTATTTGAATCTTGCAAGTCGTTCTCTTTAACAGATATTGAAAGTGGTATTTGTACTGTTATGAAATTCTTAAGCCGACCCTGTAGCAGTTCGAAACGACGGAATCTTTTAGGAATACCGCTGACGCACTTAGAAACGGCTAGAACGGGCCGGAGAGTACCGTTTAGTCAGAGATGGAATTTTCGGGAGCGTCTAAAGTATTCTGGTTACAGAGTTGGCTTAATATAAATATCGCGAGTTTGAAGACGGCAGTCAGTTGTATAGACAGTTAAGTAAAAAAGTATTGGAAGCTGAACTACATAAATTGTAATAAATAAATTAGAATTGTGAATTAGTGCCTAAGTATTATATATATTAATTAGTACGTCATAAATAAATTGTAAATGGTGTGTTCTAAATAAATAAACTATAAATAAATTAAACTATCGTCACATAGGTGTTAGAAGTGAACTGTAAAATAAATAGTGGGACTAAAATGGCTATAAAAAACTGTGTGACCTAAAAGTGGCTGAATTACGTCGAGAATTAGGAATATCGTGATCTGAAAACAACAGGAAAGAAAGCTGAGCTGGCAGAGCGACTTAAAAAAGAACTAAAGGGTGAATGTTTGGATCCGGAAACGTATATATTTCCTGACGATGCGTTTTTCTATAATTTCTTCTTTGGAAAGTAAAATGTCTTCCATGAAAACTAAAGTTGCTTCTGATATGGAAAGTAAGATATATTCTTTAAAAACCGATATTTCTTCTGATGTTTCCTCTATTAAAAATGATATTTCCTATTTAGAAAATAAAGTTTCGTCGGACATATCTTCCTTAGATAGTAAAGTTTCTTCCTTAGAAGAAAAGGTGTCTTCTGATGTCTTTCGTAGAAAAACGAAATCTCTTCCTTAGAAACTAAAGTTTCTTCTGATATCTGTTCTTTAAAAGATGAAATTTCTTATGATATGTCTTCTCTAAAAAATGAAATCTCTGCTGATGTGAGAAAACAAGATGTATCTGTAGACAAGAAAATAAAACAGATGCAAAAGAAGATATTAGAACTGGAACATTCGGACCCGACCAAGGGACGGTGAAATAAAGTGTCATGAGGTGGAGTCGAAGTTAAAATTGGAAGGAGCTGTAAACTCTGCTCGTGTTAAAGCCCCAACCTTCGACGGAAAAAATGTCATGGACCAACTACCATAAACAGTTCGGGACAGCTGCGAGAGCAAACGAATGGTCTGAGAGAGAAAAGGCAGTGAATCTGACAATAGCCCTTCGAGGAGACGCTTTAGATGTGCTTAAGTTTATATCTGTAGAGAAGAGACCGATGATATTTGAACAACTATAAAAGAGACTGAACATGCGATATGGCCACGAACACTTGGAGCATTTATACCAGTCATAGTTAAATAATCGCAAACAGAAATATGACGAGAATCTTCAAAAATTCGAATTAGATATTGCGAAGATGGTGCGATTTGCCTCCGGAATATATGATTGAATGTTTGGCTGTTCAATCATTTTGTAGATGGACTTCGTGACCATGAAATGCAAAGAATACTTCGTTTAGCCCGTTACAAAACAAGCAGCTACGCTGGCTTCTGGTGGATACAGTGAAGTAAGGACTGTACAAGAAGAAGAAGAAGAAGAAGAAGAAGAAGAAAGAAGAAGAAGAAGAAGAAGAGAAGAAGAAGGAAGACAGAAGAAAGAAGAAGAAGAAAGAAGAAAGAAAGAAAGAAGAAGAAGAAGAAGAAGAAGAAGAGAGAAGAAGAAAGAAGAAGAAGAAGAAGAAGAAGAAGAAGAAGAAGAAGAGAAGAAAGAAGAAGAAGAAGAAGAAGAAGAAGAAGAAGAAGAAGAGAAGAAGAAGAAGAAGAAGAAGAAGAGAAGAAGAAGAAGAAGAGAAGAAGAAGAAGAAGAAGAAGAGAAGAAGAGAGAAGAAGAAGTAAGAAGAAGAAGAAGAAGAAGAAGAAGAAGAAAGAAGAAGAAGATAGAAGAAGAAGAAGAAGAAGAAGAAGAAGAAAGAAGAAGAAGAAAGAAGAAGAAGAGAAAGAAGAAGAAGAAGAAGAATGAAGAAGAAGATGAAGAGAAGAAGAAGAGAAGAAGAAGAAGAAGAAGAAGAAGAAGAAGAAGAAGAAGAAGAAGAAGAAGTAAGAAGAAGAAGAAGAAGAAGAAGAAGAAGAAGAGAGGATAGTAAATTGGACCAATTGTTTCACATGATAAAAAACCTTATTGAGAAGCAACCGAAGGCTATTAGGTGCTGGAATTGCGGTGAAATGGGAAAAGTAAAGCAGTTCGCGTAAACGTCCAAAGAACACTACGAATCGAAAACCGTGCCGGTGGCTGTACAGGAAGGAACGGTGTTACCTGAAAGTAGTGAAACCATAAGAGTAAGGCGGTAGCAAGGAACTGTAGAGAAGGGCAACGCCTGTCATGGCGGAACCTTCGAAGCGCAATGAAGATGTTGGCCAAGAAACTCTGATTTGAAAAGAGGTTGGCCACATCTGTTAAAGAAGTTACAAAACAAAGAACGTCGGTTGTCAGCGATGAGTGGGCCTCTGTCAAACTTAGGAAAGAACAAGAGAGAACGATCCCGTTTTAAAGAAGATAAGAGAATTGATAAGAGTTCGTGAAAGGTTTTATTGGATGAACAGTTCCGATTGATGTAAAGGACTGGTGTAAGAAATGTACCAGCTGTGCTATGAGTAATGGACCTCAGCGAAAAAGGAAGGCTCCACATGAAGCAATACAACGTTGGTAGCCCATTTTAGAGGATCGCCTTAGATATTGCTGGACCATTCCCCATGACCGAGAATGGTAATAAATACATGATGGTGGTTATGAATTATTCCACAAAGTGAGGTGGAAATCTATGCCATTCCAAATCAAGAGGCCGCAACTGTTGCAAATGTGTTGATAAAAGAGTTATTATTTGTCGATTTGGGAGTGCCATTGGAGATACCCAGTGACCAAGGCAGAAATGTTGAAAGCGAACTCTTCCGTGGAATCTGTGACAGCCTAGGCATGAAGAAAACCAGAACCACAGCATTGCACCCACAATCTGATGGAATGGTAAGAGCGAATGAATAAGACCATTGGAAAATATCTGTCAAAAGTGGTTTCAAACCATCAGCTGTCAATGAATCAACAAGCCAAACACCAGCAAAGGTCCTGTTTGGGCGTGAGATGAGACTACCGCGCGACCTCGAGTTTGGATCCCGACCTGGAGAAAATGTAGCTGGGTGAAGATTATGTGATCCAGTGACGAAGAAGAATGGACGATATGCATGAATTTGTCCGCTCGCAACTTCAAATCGCCAGTGACAGAAATGAAGAAGCGATACGATACCCAAGCCACAGGAGGATGTTTCAAGGAAGGCGACAAAGTCGAGCTCCATAAACCTAAAAAGACAAAGGGGTTATTCTGACAAAGCTTTAAAGGTATTTGGAAGGCCCATACCTCATCAATAAAAAAATAAATGATGTCATTTACCGCATAAGATCCTGAACGGTAAAGCAAAGGTAGTGCACCAAAACCGGCTCTCTCCATTTGAGGGTAAACCATGACCGAGGAAGAAGAAGTATACCAGCTCCAAGAAACACCTGACCTTGTCTTTGAAGAATTTATGGGTGCATATGAAGGTACCGGAAAAGCAATACATGGTGTTACGACCAAGCAACAACAAGATCTGCTCTCGCTTCCAAAAGACTACTCGTTGGTCCATAGTACTTCCGCCAGTATCGACGACGCGCGAGGACTGGCAGATGTGTTCCATAAGAAATTTGGTCGACTGCTAGAACTTCAACGTTAGTTATCAGCCCCTGGAAAAGCCTTGAAACTTCAAGACGAATCGCGTTATCTTTTCTATTTGGTAACAAAGAACACCTTCCGTGATCGATCCACCTATCAGGATGTACGGGAAGCATTACTCAGTCTGAGGGAGCATGTACTGGAGTCCAATGTAAAGAAACTAGCTATGCCAAAGATAGAGAGCAGCCAGCTGAATTGGAGAATCATTAGAAACATGGTTAAAGTAATCTTCTAAGATACCCAGGTTGAAATACTGGTCTGCAGCCATTATCCCAGCGTTCAAGTTATAACGTCGTTACTTCCATGCAACTGGAAATTGTAAAAGACGATCCAGTTGCAATTAAAACCATTCAGTTCCTGGAGGAACTATTGGCTAGAACAGGGCGGAGAGTACCGTTTACTCAGAGATGGAATTCTCGGGTGCGTCTAGAGTATTCTGGTTACAGAGTTGGCTTGATATTAATATAGCGAGTTTGAAGACGGCAGTCAGTTGTATAGACAGTTAAGTAAAAAATATTGGACTGAACACATAAATTGTAATAAATAAATTAGAATTGTGAGTTAGTGCCTAAGTATTATATAAATTAATTAGTACATCATAAATAAATTATAAATAGTGTGTTTTAAATAAATAAACTATAAATAAATTAGAATATCGTCACAGTACCACCGGTGTGAAGTTAGCAGTAACTTTTAGCAGTAAAAATAACCGACAACACCCGATCGGGAAAACAGTGGCGTCCAGCATACAACTATTTAAATAATCTTGTCAATATGTATTTCACACATTAATATTGACAAAAAATTAATATACGGTTGAAAATAACCCTTAAAATTAATAAAAGTATTTATCCGACGAAGGAAATCATATCACAATTTAATTTTACATTTAAAAAATAAATACATTAACATACGCTATAGGAAAACATTTCTTCAGATCCATTGAACAGAACAGGGTAAAATTAACCCATAAAATTCATAAAATAATTATCCTGTGAAGTGTATTAAACAGGGTGATTTTAACCCTTAAACTTCAAAATAAATAATTACCCTATGAAGACGATTTGATCCCAACTTGGTTTTAAATTTAAAAAATCATAAATACACTCACCAAAGTACACTGTTAGCGAAAATCCCTTCCGACCCGTCAAGCAGGGTGAAATTTACCTTTAAACTTCAAAATAAATGAAGAATGAATGAAGAATGAAGAATAAATGAAGACTATTAGATCCCAACTTGGTTTTTAATTTAAAAAATCATAAATACACTCACCACAGTACACTGTTAGCGAAAATCCCTTCCGACCCGTTAAACAGGGTGAAATTAATCCTTAAACTTCAAAATAAATAATTACCCTATGAAGACGATTAGATCCCAACTTCGTTTTAAATTTAAAAAATTATAAATATACTCTCCAAAGTACACTAATAGCGAAAATCCCTTCCGACCCGTCAAACAGGGTGAAATTAACCCTTCAATATTAAAATAAATAATTACCTTATGAAGACGATTAAATCCCAACTTGGTTTAAAATTTAAACAATCATAAATACACTTACCAAAGTACAATGTTAGCGAAAATCCTTTCCGAACCGTTAAGCAGGGTGAAATTAACCCTTAAACTTCAAAATAAATAATTACCCTATGAAGACGATTAGATCCCAACTTGGTTTTAAATTTAAAAAATTATAAATACACTGACTAAAGTACACTGTTAGCGAAAATCCCTTCCGACCCGTCAAGCAGGGTGAAATTAACCCTTAAACTTCAAAATAAATAAAGAATGAATGAAGAATGAAGAATAAATGAAGACTATTAGATCCCAACTTGGTTTTAAATTTAAAAAATCATAAATACACTGACTAAAGTACACTGTTAGCGAAAATCCCTTCCAACCCGTCAAACAGGGTGAAATTAACCCTTCAACATTAAAATAAATAATTACCCTATAAAGACGATTAGATCCCAACTTCGTTTTAAATTTAAAAAATCATAAATACACTCACCAAAGTTAACTGTTAACGAAAATCCCTTCCGACCCGTCAAGCAGGGTGAAAATAACCCTTAAACTTCAAAATAAATAAATACCCTATGAAGACGATTAGATCCCAACTTGGTTTTAAATTTTAAAAATCATAAATACACTCATCAAAGTACACTGTTAGCGAAAATCTCTTCCGACCCGTCAAGCAAAGTGAAATTAACCCTTAAACTTCAAAATAAATAAATACCCTAAGAAGACGATTAGATCCCAACTTGGTTTTAAATTTAAAAAATCATAAATACACTTACCAAAGTACACTGTTAGCAAAAATCCCTTCCGACCCGTCAAGCAGGGTGAAATTAACCCTTAAACTTCAAAATAAATAAATACCCTATGAAGACGATTAGATCCCAACTTGGTTTTAAATTTAAAAAATCATGAATACACTCATCAAAGTACACTGTTAGCGAAAATCCCTTCCAAGCCGTCAAACAGGGTGAAATTAACCCTTCAACATTAAAATAAATAATTACCCTATGAAGACGATTAGATCCCAACTTGGTTTTAAATTTAAAAAATCATAAATACACTCATCAAAGTACACTGTTAGCGAAAATCCCTGCCAACCCGTCAAACAGGGTGAAATTAACCCTTAAACTTCAAAATAAATAAATACCCTATGAAGACAATTAGATCCCAACTTGGTTTTAAATTTAAAAAATCATAAATGCACTCATCAAAGTACACTGTTAGCGAAAATCCCTTCCAACCCGTCAAACAGGGTGAAATTAACCCTTAAACTTCAAAATAAATAAATACCCTATGAAGACGATTAGATCCCAACTTGGTTTTAAATTTTAAAAATTATAAATACACTCATCGAAGTACACTGTTAGCGAAAATCCCTTCCGACCCGTCAAGCAAGGTGAAATTAACCCTTAAACTTCAAAATAAATAAATACCCTAAGAAGACGATTAGATCCCAACTTGGTTTTAAATTTAAAAAATCATAAATACACTTACCAAAGTACACTGTTAGCAAAAATCCCTTCCGATTCGTCAAGCAGGGTGAAATTAACCCTTAAACTTAAAAATAAATAAATACCCTATGAAGACGATTAGATCCCAACTTGGTTTTAAATTTAAAAAATCATGAATACACTCATCAAAGTACACTGTTAGCAAAAATCCCTTCCAAGCCGTCAAACAGGGTGAAATTAACCCTTCAACATTAAAATAAATAATTACCCTATGAAGACGATTAGATCCCAACTTGGTTTTAAATTTAAAAAATCATAAATACACTCATCAAAGTACACTGTTAGCGAAAATCCCTGCCAACCCGTCAAACAGGGTGAAATTAACCCTTAAACTTCAAAATAAATAAATACCCTATGAAGAAGATTAGATCCCAACTTGGTTTTAAATTTAAAAAATCATAAATACACTCATCAAAGTACACTGTTAGCGAAAATCCCTTCCAACCCGTCAAACAGGGTGAAATTAACCCTTAAACTTCAAAATAAATAAATACCCTATGAAGACGATTAGATCCCAACTTGGTTTTAAATTTAAAAAATCATAAATACACTCATCAAAGTACACTGTTAGCGAAAATCCCTGCCAACCCGTCAAACAGGGTGAAATTAACCCTTAAACTTCAAAATAAATAAATACCCTATGAAGAAGATTAGATCCCAACTTGGTTTTAAATTTAAAAAATCATAAATACACTCATCAAAGTACACTGTTAGCGAAAATCCCTTCCAACCCGTCAAACAGGGTGAAATTAACCCTTAAACTTCAAAATAAATAAATACCCTATGAAGACGATTAGATCCCAACTTGGTTTTAAATTTAAAAAATCATAAATACACTCATCAAAGTACACTGTTAGCGAAAATCCCTTCCAACCCGTCAAACAGGGTGAAATTAACCCTTCAACATTAAAATAAATAATTAATAATCACCCTGTTTGACGGGTCTGAAGGGATTTTCGCTAACAGTGTACTTTGGTGAGTGTATTTATGATTTTTTAAATTTAAAACGAATTTGGGATCTAATCGTCTTCATAGGTTAATTATTTATTTTAATGTTGAAGGGGTAATTTCACCCTGTTTGACGGGTTAGAAGGGATTTTTGCTGACAGTGTACTTTGGTGAGTGTATTTAAGATTTTTTTAAATTTTAAACCAAGTTGGGATTTAATCGTCTTCATAGGGTAATTGTTTATTTTAATGTTAAAGGGTTAATTTCACCCTGTTTGACGGGTCGAAAGGGATTTTCGCTAACTGTGTACTTTGATGAGTGTATTTATGATTTTTCAAATTTTAAACGAAGTTGGGATCTAATCGTCTTCATAGGGTAATTATTTATTTTAATGTTGAAGGGTTAATTTCACCCTGTTTGACGGGTTGGAAATGATTTTCGCTAACAGTGTACTTTGATGAGTGTATTTACGATTTTTTAAATTTAAAACCAAGTTGGGATCTAATCCTCTTCATAGGGTATTTATTTATTTTGAAGTTTAAGGGTTAATTTCACCCTGATTGACGGGTCGGAAGGGATTTTCGCTAACAGTGTACTTTGGTGAGTGTATTTGTGATTTTTTAAATTTAAAACCAAGTTGATATCTGATCGTCTTCATAGGGTAATAATTTATTTTGAAGTTTAAGGGTTAATTTCACCCTGCTTGACGGGTTGGAAGGGATTTTCGCTAACAGTGTACTTTGGAGAGTGTATTTATGATTTTTTAAATTTAAATCCAAGTTGGGATCTAATCGTCTTCATATGGTAATGATTTATTTTGAAGTTTAAGGGTTAATTTCACCCTGTTTGACGGGTCGGAAGGGATTTTTGCTAACAGTGTACTTTGGTAAGTGTATTTATGATTTTTTAAATTTAAAACCAAGTTGGGATCTAATCGTCTTCTTAGGGTATTTATTTATTTTGAAGTTTAAGGGTTAATTTCACCTTGCTTGACGGGTCGGAAGGGATTTTCGCTAACAGTGTACTTTGATGAGTGTATTTATGATTTTTAAAATTTAAAACCAAGTTGGGATCTAATCGTCTTCATAGGGTATTTATTTATTTTGAAGTTTAAGGGTTAATTTCACCCTGCTTGACGGGTCGGAAGGGATTTTCGTTAACAGTGTACTTTGATGAGTGTATTTATAATTTTTTAAATTTAAAACGAAGTTGGGATCTAATCGTCTTTATAGGGTAATTATTTATTTTAATGTTGAAGGGTTAATTTCACCCTGTTTGACGGGTTGGAAGGGATTTTCGCTAACAGTGTACTTTAGTCAGTGTATTTATGATTTATTAAATTTAAAACCAAGTTGGGATCTAATAGTCTTCATAGGGTAATTATTTATTATGAAGTTTAAGGGTTAAATTCACACTGTTTAATACACTTTACAGGATAATTATTTTATGAATTTTATGGGTTAATTTTACCCTGTTCTGTTCAATGGATCCGAAGAAATGTTTACCTATAGCGTATGTTAATGTATTTATTTTTTAAATGTAAAATTAAATTGCGATCTGATTTCCTTCGTCGGATAAATACTTTTATCAATTTTAAGGGTTATTTTCAACCGTATAATAATTTTTTGTCAATATTAATGTGTAAAATACATATTGACAAGATTATGTAAATAGTTGTATGCTGGGCGCCACTGTTTTCGCGATCGGGTGTTGTCGGTTATTTTTACTGCTAAAAGTTACTGCTAACTTCACACCGGTCACAGTACCTACCTTATGCTAGAAAATAAATGGAGTAATAACAATCTAATTGTTTAATTTATTTAATATTTTTAAGATTTTTGTGAAATTCTTTATATATAATAAGTAATAATGCCAATTATTAGGTACATTTTCTCCAACTACATCTGCAATATCTATATCCAACCATAAATTTTTCGAACCACAGTTAACAGAGTGAAATAAATAAATAAAAAGAGAAATATTGAACTCATCTATAATTACCCTGACATTTCGTAATACACATTTACGCGAAATTTAATTTATAACAGTTTGATGGTCGCAAATTGCAACGTTACAACGTTATTTATGACGTTTACCGCTCAGTAGTATAAATAATTGGATTATTTATTAAATATTTACGCTATTATATTGGAGTTTTTCTGTTAATATGTGTGTCCACCAACATTATAGGAAAACCGCATATCAATCAAGTAATAAAAATTATTCAACGAAGAAATTTAATTTAAAAACCATTTTTCAACAAAAAATAAGATGAAATAAATTACTAAAAACGTACAGTAACACGATAATGGATTCAGTACTCTTGAATAATAATTTATTCTATAGATAAAATCTTACTTACATAATTATTTATACTTTTCTGAACTTTTCCATTTATCTGAAGTTCTTACACGTTTTACTGTATTAATTAATTTTTTACATTTTTTACTGTTAATAATTTTCAGATAAACTGTTTTCTTAGTGGAATACTAATGCTATTAATAAACATAAATCGGATATAAATAATATATAAGTTAATTATAAATAGACTCTATAAATTTAAAGACACCTTTTTTGAAAATGAAATGAATTAACAAATTTTTTCTGCCATCTGGCATTATTCTTAATTATAAAATAATCAACTAAATTACGGTTCGCAATAAAAATTTTATCCCAAAACGTAAAACAATTGAGCAATTAGCCGTTTTAAAGGAAGGAGTAAAACCCATCTAACGTTTCTAATTCCCTTTATCATTCTTTAATTTTCTTTCGAAATTAACAAACGATTTAATATTTCTATCCTACATCCAACCTGCTAATCGGGAATTTAATTAAAATTGTATAACAGTAATTGTCAGTATTTCACCCTTTGATGGAATTTCTTATATTTGGTGGAGGCAAAGTAAATTCGTTATGGGTCATGAAATTCCATTAATGGTTTAAAACGTTAAGCAGCCAATTCGTTTTAGAGCCGTTTTATATTCTAGATAAAATTAAATTTGATATTTTAAAGTTTGTATAGAAATCAATCAAATAATATACTTAAATAACAATTGATAATTAATTTATGTTATTGAAGTTTACAAACAAGTTATATTATTGAACACTTTTACGAGGAATAATATGTCATATTTAAAACCCTCCGGGAATTATTTTTAGAGGAATTAGAGGCACAAAGAGCAAATATTACCATGGAAATTGGTTTGATCAATCATACAAAATAACAATTACTAATATTAGAAATAAAACGCCGACGTTAATTAATATAAAAATTTGATGGACGGGTAGAAACCTTTAGACGTTCATAGAAAACCTCATGAAGGTTGTTCTTTTATAGAGATAAGGGGTTATGGCTCAAATCATTGTTCAAATTAAATTGTGTTTACAGTTACAAGACTTAAATAAAAAATCTTTGTATTTTAAATAAAGGTACTACAACATTTTTAAACTCCCGCTTTCAAACATTAATAGATATCACTTTATCCACAACTGATATCAATAAATTAATTCTAAACTGGCACGTGACTGATAACATTTCGGTGTCAGACCACCACTGGCTATTATTCAAAATAAATTTGATTTTTCCGACCTTCATGCTATCTTGGAACCCTAGGAAAACGGACAGGGCAACATATGTCCACCTTGTCCAAGAGGTTCTGAGAAAAGTGGAGGTCTAAACACCAAACAATAACAATGGTTTGGAAAAGTACTCGAACATGCAAACTACAATAAACAATGCCTATAAGAAATCCTGTCTCCTGAGACTGGTCCAACACGAGTTGGATCACCTCAAGAAGATGGCTAGGAAATCCTTTAATAAGGCAAGAACCACCAAACTCAAATTTACAAATCTCTCCTTAGTGAATACAAAAAAATCGTGAGACAAAAACAGAGAGATGCATGGAGATCCTACTGCAAAGAAATCTAAGATTTTACGCAGGCAACGAGGCTTCAAAAAGCTCTCTTAAAAGATCCGAACTGCAGCATATAACCTCGAAGAAGGCATCAAACTTCCCTTACTCAGTCATCACAGATGTGACCGACTGGATAGAGGAAGAATACAACCAATCTGTCTATGATTGCCAAACTGCCAAACACATTGCAGACGATGACAAAATTAAATGGGTAATATCCAGATTTTCTCCATTTAAATCACCAGGACGGTATCTATCCAGCCCTACTTCAGTGGGGTCTGGAAGTAATCACACCGCACCTAGTAGGTATATTCAGATCATGGTTGGTTTTGAGGCATACCCCCAAAAAATGGAGAGAGATAAAAGTGGTATTCATATCGAAATCTGGAAGGATGAATTACACTGCCCCAAAAACATACCGACCAATTATCTGACATCGTTTTCCATGAATATATTGGGAAGGTCATGCAAAAGGTACATAAAACAACACCACTACACCCAAATTAACATGCATACAACCCAGGCAGATCTACTGATTCAGTTGTTCATCTAGTGTCTAGCCGGATAGAAAGATTCCTGGACAATCAAGATGTTTTCATAGAACTATAGAAGGTGCTTTTGATAAAATCACCTTCCCCAGGATAATAAATAATAATAATTATAATAATAATAATAATAATAATACTCTCCCTAATTCACCCCCTTACGAATGAATTTTAACCCCAAAAGCTAAGCTTGTGCGAGGAAAGGGACGGCTATTATTATTATTTGCCGTGGCGCTCCAGGGCGACTTAAAGATGATTGATGGTGCCATTTGACTTACAGGTGAGGAAAACTCGGAAAATCTCACCCACCATCATCGATACGGTAATGTATGGCGATTTTTTATAATCTGCATGTCATATCAACAGAAATTGAATTTCTAATAATAGACACACATCAAATCCTATACCGAACCATACAATTTAATTAAAAATCCACATGATCTGGTCTAGGATTCGAAGCCGAGCAGTCTGTGACACATAAACTTGCTTATAAATGAATATAAGCGTGTTAGACCGCTACACCACCGACTCGATACATCTACTAACCAACAGGAATGTTCCACAGATGATTAATGACATGACAAGCTCTTAACGCAAGTAGTAAACTAAAGTGTAAAAGATGTGAATATGAGAGATTTGGTTGCGAGTCCACAAGAAATGGTGCTATCACATTTACCGTGGAACATGGTCCTCGACACCTTCATCAGCCACATCACTAATGACAGTTACTACACAATAGCCTATGCAGATTACCTGGTCATTCTGCAAATAGAAAATTTTGAGAATATACTCTGCGAAAGGTTGCAAGTAGCTCTCAAAATTATAGAACAGTGGTGCAAGGACCAGTTACTGTCTATCAATCCCAAGAAGACAGAAATGGTCTTTTTCACAAGCAAAAGGATAAAAACGGAATTAAAGCCTTCAGAACTTCTAATCACAAAACTAAACATTGCAACAGAGGTGAAGTACCTAGGTCTCACCTTTGACAGCAAGTTAACATGGAACTTACACTTAAAAAACAGAGGAGTCAAAAGAGTATTCATCGCTTATGAACAATGCCGACGAACCGTAGGGCGCACCTGGGGTTTCTCCCCTACAGTCGTCGCATGGACTTATACGGCCATCATAAGACCTATGGTAACATACGGTGCAGTTGTCTTGGTACCAAAAACCCAAAAATTTACAGCTATCCGCAAACTAGGACAAATTAAAATAACATCAACATAACAAGAGCCATGAAAAAGACACCGATCACAGCCATGGAAGTCATTCTAAATGTCACTCCCCTTGATATTTACATCAAGAAGATTACTGTAATAACAGTAACACATCTCCGCACGGTTGAAATCGAATCTGATGTAGGATGAGGCGAGACGTACGTTTTACAGGAGGCACTCGATACGCTCCCACTGCTTCAAGTGAACATGGACTCCATCTCACCGATATATATCTCCCATAAGCCATATAAAATTATATCAGAACAAATAGAAAAGGCGGAATCATATCTAGACCGACGGTTCTTAAACAAAACAAGGCTCAGGATGTGGAATGTACTCAAGATCCTTAAACCTAAACATTAAAAGGGTTGTGAGCAATAGTGCCAGTGTAGTTCAAATAGAGCTTACGGAAAGTCTCACAGCAGCAAAAGAAATCCCCAGAAACAATATTATTGAAAGAAAGATGCTCATCTATGCAGATCCATCAAGAATGTGGTCACCTTAAGATGGATCAAAGATCACGCCACATTGCTGATTCACTGGCCAAGAAAGCAACCAAATAAATACTTTTTCGACCTGATCCTTCTATTGCCCTGACAAAATCGGTAGTGACAGACCTAATTGAAGAACATTCCCTTGTGAAATTCAAGGAAAGATGGCATGAAACAAGAAACTGCAAAGTTGCTAGGGAGCTTTTAAGTTATTCTGACAATACTACAGCAAACAAATAAAGGGTGTCCCATCAAGAGCGCCGGATTTAAATTTGCCGCCATTTTGTTAATACGAGTTGCACTGTCAATTTTTTTTGACAGATGTCACCTACAGACCGCGCGATTTAAGAATATGGAGAAGTATTCAAATGAACAACGTTTAATTATTGTAAAAACACATTACAAAAATGGTGAAAGTTTTTGCGAAAACAGTTCGCCATTTACGTCAAATTTTCGGTCGTCATGATGCGCCAAATGAATCGACAGTGAGGCGTTTAATTACAAAATTTGAGACCAAATTTACGCTGATGGATCAGAAGACCATTGTACGTCGTCGTCCTTGTCGGTCACTCGAAAATATAGCCGCAGTAAGGGAATCTGTGACCGAGAATCCGGGAACTTCCATTCGGCATCGTGGTCTAGAATTAAACATTTCCAGAGGCACTATGCAACGAATTTTGGTAAAAGATCTGCACTTGCATGCGTACAAGGTTCAATTGGTGCAAGAAATCAAGCCAAGAGACCATGCGCAACGCCGTGGATTTGCTGATTGGGTGTTGGAGCATCATCAAATTAATGCGGATTTTTCGAAGAAAATAATGTTTTCAGATGAGGCACATTTTCAACTCGACGGATATGTAAATAAACAAAACTGTCGGATTTGGGGTGCTGAAAATCCTCGTGTGATACTTGAACAACCAATGCATCCACCACGAGTAACTGTTTGGTGCGCATTTTGGGCTGGCGGAGTGATTGGGCCGTATTTCTTTGAGAATGCGGCTGGAAATGCGCTAACTGTTAATGGTGAGCGATATCGCGAGATGTTAACGGATTTTTTGTGGACCGAATTGGATGAAATTAATGTGGAGGACATGTTTTTTCAACAAGACGGTGCGACCTGCCACACAGCTCGTGAAACAATGGTGTTACTGCAGACTAAGTTTCCAGGCCGTGTCATTTCTCGTTTTGGCAATCACCATTGGCCACCAAGATCATGCGATCTAACGCCGATGGACTTTTTTCTCTGGGGCTATGTGAAGCAAAAGGTGTATGCAAATAAGCCTGAAACAGTGGAACATCTTAAAGAGGAAATACGGCACGTTATTGGTGAAATACAGCCTCATTTATGCGAAAACGTGATTCAAAATTTCACCAAAAGAATAACTCTGTGCCAGAGGTTTCGTGGTGGCCATTTGCCTGATGTTGTATTTCACGTTTAATCGTAACCATTTTTCTTTATGTTAAAATAAAAATGTTGACTTAATTCAAAACATAAATGTGTTTTTCCTTCAAATTAAATCCGGCGCTCTTGTTGGGACACCCTTTACTTGACAGAATCTGCGCTTGGTCACAGCTATTCTGACTGGTCATTGCCAAGTACGGAAGATTCTCCATATCATGGGGTTGTCAGAATCCGCACTCTGCAGGGGGTGAGAAGAAGAAGATGAGACCATTGATCATATCCTCTACGGTTGCTCGACGACCTTATTTATTAGATGGTTTGTGTTCGGCGAGTATCGGCTAACACCTGTTGATATAAGAGAAGCACCTCTTGGCGACATTTTCAACTACATTAAATCTGTAGGCTGGCTCATGAGTTAGAGGTGCCTATCATCTTAGGGGGATGCAAAATGGACCTAGTGAGGTCCATGTGCCGTGGGGTAACCCACCCTCTACACGTTACAGAGATCTCTGAACATTAATTTTTGAAGTGACCTACCTTGCTAAATAGTCTTTGTTATTTTCTTTAAATATTTTTTTTATTTATTATTTGAATTAAAAGTTATTTATGTAAGCCACTTTTTAAAAATAACTACTTGGTTCTCCCATATTTCGGCCCCCGAGAGTCACAGCTGTGACAATTGTCACCTGTTGTTGCTAATATGACGTTCTCTTGCCGGTGTAAGTCAAATTACTCCAGGGTAGCTATTCTTGAATTCGAAGGAATAGAAAATAGGTTTTTCCTCTTTATCTGCCACGCGCAAAATTTTTATTCTTCTCTTCTGTTTCCCTTAAAATGTCGACTCCCTAAGATTCCAGAATAGATATCTAAGTGTGACTCGAGTGAGAGTGAGGAGACTTTAAGAAGAATTGAAGGACATTAGATGGGATGAGAGGTTATGTGCACCGACGAGAGTAGGAATTTGATTGATTTCAAATTTACGAATGCGGATATTAAAGCGTATGTGCCTTGATAGCTCAGTTAATAAGAGTATGGACGGCTAAAATCCGAGGTTTCAAGGGTCCAAGACTTTTGGCTGATGCCAGGGCCAACAAGAGGGGAGGGACTAATTTCCGGGGCCCGGACTCAAGTGGGGCACAGGCAGCGGCATCAGGGGGGCTCGGCAGCTTTAGATAAGGACGTTTTTTAGATGTTCGTTACAAGAGGACTTTTGTCACTTCTAGAAGTTTTTGCCTGATGACCTTTTTTTTAGAAAATTTACTGAATAGGACGAAAAGTTTTTTAGAAATGTGATATTGAATAGGCTTAAATTTTTTATAAAATTTAGCGGGGTCCGACCTGGAAAATTATCCCGGGGCCCGACCTGATATACTCATTTTTCAATTTTTCATGGTTTGTTTTCACTTTGGCGATATGAGGGTGTATTTTTCGTAGGGGAATTGGGGATTATTCATTTTCATATTTCCAAAATTGTATAATTGTTCTATCTGGTCCCATCGAATTTTTTTTGGCTACTTGAAAGAAAGATATATTAAAAAATTTCCTCTATTTTTCAGAAACAATAATTAAAATAGCTGATCAAGGTTTAAGTAATGCATTATAAGTGGCTACTTTTAATATCAATAAATATTTTAATAAAGTCATGTCATCTCTTAAAATTATGTGTATATATATAGAGTAATACTCGGGATAGATTAATTCATTCCTAGGTAAATTGTCCAAAGAAAGAATTATTTCATTTCGATTAGTGTACAGTTTATTGAAATAAATAAGGTGAGTAATATGTGGATCGAGCATAATTATTGATATCTTATATTCCAAATTTTTTTGCATATTTTAAACTATTATTTTAGTATGCTACAGTATGTCACAGTACTGTCTTTCTAACAGAAATCCTTCCTATTTCAAGGATAAAACATAAGGAACCTTTTTTGTTTTATTATTGGATTTCAAAATTGAAACACAATGATAAAAATACTTATTTTTAAATTTCAAGTATCATAAATCATTGATTTCTCGACTTCGGTCACCGTATACATGTACAGTTTTTAGTCACCTTTAAATGACATTATTTTTGGGGGTAGTGCTGAAGTTACTAATGGTACTTTTAGCCAAATGGTGAAATCAATTTGGTCGCGTGGGATTGTTGAAGACTGTACATTCGGCTGAATCTGAAGATGTACAGTATGTCTCAAAATAATTTGAAGTGCTGACTGTTTATTTTAAAACAAACACTTTTATTGAAATAGGTATAAAAAATGGAATAATGTTTAATAGATTTTGGTATATGAAATTTAAAAACAAATATTTTGCAAATAAAATGGATGCTACATTGAAAAATTATTTTCTAAGAATGTACTCTGCAAATTGATATTTGCTGATTTACTGACTAAAAAATTACATAGATATTTGTTTTAGAAACTTAATTTTGTACGTTCAACCTAAAAATTCACAAACAAACTATAGTAAAAAATGACTCAAATACCAACAAAGTTTGAAAACCATGAATAAATGACAACCAAATGTTTAAGTATAATAATAATAAGTTTATAATAGCTATATTAGCTTTGTGAAGCTGGCCCCCCGAAATTCGAAAATTTTAGTTTTAAAAGCGGCATACGCTTGACCATCTATTGACCATGTTTGACCACCCACTAAATTTTTTTGACCACCCTCAGAAACCTAAATATTTAAAAAAATAATAATGACCGAATGCTTGCTGGCCCCCCGAAGTTATTATTTTTTAAAACTGACTGCACCATAGGATTAACCAATTTTTGACCATGTTTGACCATTTCTTAGATTTTTTTAACACCCCTTAAAATAATTTAAAGGGGTAAATTATAGAAAAACAAGAGTTCTGGGATGCAGTCCAACTTTTAAAGATATGTCAATGGTCAGAAAGTCACAATAGGATCCACAAACGTTTAAAATGATGTATGGCCGTTTGATCACTCCCTAAAATAACTTGAAAGACACCAAAGGGGTTAAAAATTCAAAGAAAATATTTCCCAATCCCATTTATAGTTATAAAAAATAGTCAATCGACATAAGGACATAATAAATATCCTAAATATCCTAAACTTCCTAAAATAGTTTTAATGTTCCCAAGTAGGGTTAAAATTCGAAAACTAACATTTGGAAATCGAATTTCGGCTTGTAAAAAATGGTCAAACGACATAAGTTTACAATAAAAACCTACAACAATATAGAATTGTGTTTTGACGTTTCACTACCCCCTAAAATAATTTTAATGTTTCTAAATAGTTTGAAAATTCAAAAAATAAAATTCGAAAAATAAAAGTTGAAAATTAAATTTCGGCTTGAAAAAAATGGTCAAACGACATAAGCTTAAAATTAAAATCTATTATGATTTAGAATTGTGTTTTGACGTTTGACCATTCCCTAAAATAATTTTATTGTTTCTACGTATGTATTGTGAAAATCCGAAAATTAAAATTTGGAAATCGAATTTCTTCTTGGAAAAAATGGTTAAACGACATCAGTTTACAATAAAGATCTATAAACATTAAGAATTGTGTTTTGACGTTTGACCACCCCCTAAAATAATTTAAATGATTTAAAGCATTGTGAAAATTCAAAAAATAAAATTCGAAAATCGAATTTCGGCGTAGAAAGAAAGTTCGAACAACATAAGTTTACAATAAAGATCCATAACGATTTAGAATTGTTTTGACGTTTGACCACCCCCTAAAATAATTCTAATGTTCGCAAATAATGTGAAAATTCTAAAAAATTCACAATAAAATTATTTTAGAAGGTGGTCAAACGTCAAAACACAATAATTCTAAATCGTAATAGCTCTTAATTTTAAACTTATGTCGTTTGTCCATTTTTTCCAAGTAAAAATTCGTTTTCCAAATATTATTTTTCGAATTTTCACTCTGCTTAGAAACACTAAAATTATTTTAGGGGGTGGTCAAACGTCAAAACATAATTTTAAACCATTATGGAACCTTATTGTGTATTAATGTCGTTTGATTATTTTTCCAAGCCGAAATTCGATTTCCAAATTTTATTTTTTGAATTTTCACAATACTTAGAAACATTAAAATTATTTTAGGGGGTAGTCAAACGTAAAAACACAATTCTTAATCGTTATAGATCTTAATTTTTAACTTATGTCGTTTGACCATATTTTCCAAGCCGAAATTCGATTTCCGAATTTTATTTTTTGAATTTTCAAACTACTTAGAAACATTAAAATTATTTTAGGGAGTGGTCAAACGTCAAAACACAATTCTAAATCGTTATAGATTTTTATTATAAACTTATGTCGTTTGACCATTTTTTACAAGCCGAAATTCGATTTCCAAATGTTAGTTTTCGAATTTTAACCCTACTTGGCAACATTAAAACTATTTTAGGGAGTGGCCAAACGTCAAAACATAAATTCAAACCTTTATGGATATTTATTATGTCCTTATGTCGATTGACTATTTTTTTATACTAGAAATTGGATTGAGAAATATTTTCTTTGAATTTTTAACCCCTCTGGGGTCTTTCAAGTTATTTTAGGGAGTCATCAAACGGCGATACATCATTTTAAACGTTTTTGGATCCTATTGTGTTTTTCTGACCATTGATCTATCTTTCAAAGTTGAAATGCATCACAGAACTCTTGTTTTTCTATAATTTACTCCCTTTAAATTATTTTAAGGGGTGTTATAAAAAATCTAAAGGATGGTCAAACATGGTCAAAAATTTGTTAATCCTATGGTGCAGTCAGTTTTAAAAAATATTAACTTCGGGGGGCCAGCGGGCACGGGGTCATTAATATATTTTTTAAAATATTTAGGTTACTGAGGGTGGTCAAAAAAAGTTAGTGAGTGGTCAAACACGGCCAATAGGTGGTCAAACGTATGCTGCTATTAAAACTAAAATTTTCGAATTTCGGGGGCCAGCTTCACAGAGCTGTCTGTGTTTACCAAATTCATTAGTTGGAAAAATACAATATAAATCTCTATTAAGTATTTTTTTTTTCATTTATTTAAAATACCTTAAAAAATTAATTGAGATTTAGGTAGATATTCCAAACTAATATTGTAAAAGAAAATAAATACAAAAATTGTCACGTGACCTCCCACTACCTTAATAAATTAATATTAGGCAACTTTCTAGTGTAAAACTGTTTTGAGAGCAAATTGGACCTTGCCCGAAAAGCAAAAATCTTGTGGGGATTTTCTAATATAAAGTTGTATTTATATGCGCGCAACTGGGAATACTTCGCGATGTTATGTGTCTCGAGAACATTGAGAGCTTTAAATTTGTACAAAGATGAAACAGTAGTCTACAGAGACATTAAAAAAAAGGTTGGAAACCAACGTACTAGATTTTTATTAAAACAAAAAGCAGTAAATTTTCATAGATTTAATACAGAATAGCACGTAAATGGTTTTTGAAGTACCTATTAAAAATTAACAATCGCTTTTCTAAGTTTTATTATTATTAATATTTCCTGAAAATTTTACAAAAATCGGACTAAAAATAAAGGCTTAGACGAAATTATAAATTTTCAAGATGTTTGGATTGCTCTTAAGTTAAAATAGAAACAAAAAAGAAGTAATCTAAATTTGTATTACAAGTGAATATGTAACTCCCTAGAAATTTTACTGGTTACAACACTATGCTTTACTGTAGTACAGAGAAAAAATATTCATATTTATAAAAAATATATATTTTTTTAATAAAACATTACTATTTATTCGTTCTACAGAAATTACAGTGGTACCCTGGTACCCATCGTTTGTACACAAAATATCAAAAAATATTTAGTTTTCGTAATGAGCTTTCTTTGTGAAACGATGTAGCCCTGTTGAGAACTGCCACTGCTATTGGTTGAGTGAGGAATGCACCGTTGCCAATTCCTACTCTCATCTTTCGCAAAAACTGTCACTTGGTACTGTTTTCCAAGAATTTAAGTAATACCAATATGTATACAGGGTTTCAGAAAAAAATAAAAACACGACATTAACAGCCTAACCGTGGCTCTTCCGGAGTCTTCGACATCATATCATTTAATAATTAATAAAAAACAAAAATTGTTTAATCATAAATTACTGTCAAATGTATATCCTTTAAATTGTCATAATATTAACCGAAATTTTGTATCTTTTACAATTTAATTTTTATATTTAAATCACTTAATTTATTTTTAACTACATTTCTTACATCATATCGTCGTCAATATCACGAAGTGACGTAACTCGATTTTCACAACTTTACAAGAGGGCGTTTTAAAGTTTTTTTTATAAAGTTACGTCTCTTCGTAAAATTATCAGATACACACGGTTAGATACGTGCTATTTTAATAAATTTAATGACTTGAGATACGCAATTTCGTGAAATTGTAGAACATACTTTTTTACATTACGTCACTTCGTGATATTGACGACGATATGTCATTTGTAGAAATCGTAAATTCCATTATTTTCTCTAAGTACCACTTACCGCTGCATGCGAACAGCTTAAAAAATTAATTATTGCTTTCAACCCCGCTTGTTGATGATAACCCAATCCGCTAATCTCAATTCGCTCTCTGTCTACTCTTTTTGTACTTGAGACAGGCGGAGTAGCGTTAGTTTTATTAAATTTAAATTTTCTATTATTTTGGCTAATTCTTTCAATTTAAAATATCTTTTTTAAATAGTATTTTTTTGGTTTGTATAGTAAGCAATGTTTATATTTTTATTGAGCGTCTCCTGTAAGGAAAAGTTCTATTTAGATTTTGATAAGCAAATTTTGATCACTGACAATATCTTTTTTGTTTGTTTTGGAATTCCAATTTTTAATGTATATGCAAATAATTGTTTATATTCAACTAAAAACCTCTTTATTTTTAGGATTTTTCAAAATGAAGATAGCCTTTTGCCTTACTTTTTTGTTGTCGGCTGCCTTAGCTGCCAACATTAAAATAACTCCTACTGTGGACAGTAAAGATATAGAAATTCCTGAATCGTTTGATGCACGTACCAACTGGCCAGAATGTTCTAAACTTATTAGTGAAATTGCTGACTGCGGTGCTTGTGATACTGAGTGGGTAAGTAGCTATACATATACATTATTAAATTTGCAATTGTAAATATATGACTGAACTGATGAGTTCTTTTTGAATAGGCCAATTTAAAGTATGTTATGTTGGGTATGGGGTATTATTGCACCGTGTTCCTAAAATAGTATCTATGTCTAAAACGAGTCGTTATAGGAAGGTTATTAACAACCCTTCTAACGCTATCTTCTCAAGAAAATGTAGAATTTTGAAGTGGCTTCGAGTAAGGTAGATTGCCTTTTTCTATTTGGTATGCCCTTGGAGTCTGGATTGTTACACATTTAGTCAGAATGTGACTGCAGGTTTCGTCCTCCTTTTAACAAAATCTGCACTCAGTATCTTCTATTACTCCTAGTTTACTTTGAGTCAGCAATGCCCGGTAAGGATCACTGTTATAATGGGCAACCTATTCTTGCTTAAGCAGATACAAGTTTCCAATCTTTTCTGGTTGTATTTCCAGTTCCCAGTTCTTTTTTAATCTCTCCTATACTGTTGATACAGCTGAATGGCTCAGGTCCCGCAAAGGATGTTTGAGCCCTTCTCTCTGTAACCTCATTACCCTTTAACCCGTTGTGTCGTTATGTACTGAGGTGGCCTAGCTCATTCAGTTTTTATAGGCATTAGTAGACCATTTGTGAGTTAAATACATTAGGCTTTGATGGCTGCTTGGCTATCGGATATGACAATAATTGCGATATACTTCTCAATTGGCTGAATTCCCGCTTAGAAGATGCTTGGGTACCTACCCAAACTTTCAGAGTGCGCCTGGTTCTAGGCCTATTCTTATGGTTTTGGAACCATCCATATACCACCGAATTGCCAGTCTTCAGGTTGCAAGCACCATGGATTCTTGGATCAATTCTGTCTTGCAGCTCAGCTCTGTTATTTTGAAGTTTTTAACAAAACCAGCTGAAGATAAGGACCGAAATATTTTTTTGATTCAGAAGATCCACCACACAGGATTAGGCCATAGCTTATCAAACTATAAAAATTAATGCTGTATCAACTGTTGTTACTTGAATAAGCTCTTTAATTTAAAGGACGACTTCATTGATTTTCTTGACTAGGTAGTCAATATGTGTGTGACAATTTGAATCCTAAAAGTTTAATATGTTGAGCCTCATTAGTATTTGGCTTAAAAATAATATTTTCAGTTTTCTCGTTATGCAATTTAAGAGAAGTTGATTGGACTAAACATTATCAAAATTTATTATATTGTATCGTTTGCAATACCTCCTTTAAATCAATGGTAGCTGCCGCTCGCAAACATGATATAGAAGATACCATCTGCTAGTGAATAGAAGACATGTTATGCGGACGGCAAGTACAGACATAAATGGTCAGTGAAACCATGTAGGTGAATATCCACAGGGGATGCCCACAGGGTGCAGTCCTTTCTCCTCTATTGTGGAACCTAGTGGCAGATGAACTGCTGGAAACACTAAACAATTAAGGGCTGTACGCCAAAGGATATGTTGATGATATAGTCATCCTTATCCGAGGGAAACACCAAACCATAGTCTTTGAACTCATACAAAGAGCTCTTAGGCTGACAGAAATATGGTGCGTTAGGGAAAATCTCTTGTAAATCCTGACAAGGCACAACTTATAACCTTTACTCGGAAAACAAGGTTGGAGGTTTTAGAAACTCCGACTCTGTTTGGAGGAAGGCTAAACAAAACGAACCAAGTAAAATATCTGGGTCTGATCCTAGATAGCAAACTTACTTGGAACTAACATTTGCAAAAAGTCACCAACAAATGTAAACTGTATCTCATAGTAGGGAGACATGCATTTCGAAAAACATGGGGATTAAAACTAAAAATGATCCAACTTTTTCTTAAACTGACAGTTTCAAATTTTAGATTTTTTTATTACGCAATTTGTTCGATACATACATTAAATGAGTCAAAATTAATATTATTGAATCAACTACATACTTTAAGTGTTTAAGCCAAATATATCCCTACTATAAGAATTTTTTAATTTTCGAATCATTATTGTGGACATGTGGTATTATCCATGACAGTAAATTTAACCTTTTTACAGGCTGTAGCGGTAGCTTCCGCTGCTAGCGATAGACGATGCATTGCTTCCGGTGGTTCCCTACAAGTACCTGTTTCTGCAGCAAATCTGATGTCCTGCTGTACGCAATGCGGTGGTGATATGAAAAAAGCATGGAACTATTGGGCTAAGAATGGTATAGTCACGGGAGGCAGATATCAGAGTGATTTGGTAAGTATTTATACTCAAATACTTTACAAATATAGAAGTACTTTATTGTTGTAGAAACTAGATTTATGGCAATTTCTAAAAGAAAATATTGTGTTAGTCAATATTTTATAAAAATACCTAATAGATTGAGAGCCAACGGTCAATCCCAGTAAAGTGTCGAACACAAAGATGAAAACTTGTAGATATATAACTTAATAATAGCTGAATAAGGAAATAATGATCTAACAGGGACACCGCGGTTGCGACATCTACATTTAATTTTTTGAAAATATCAAAAAAATTGTTAAAATTAACATTCTTTTACTTCAAGAAATATTCTTTGCATTATTTTATTCACGATATTATAACTGCCAGGTAATTATGGGGGTTGCTAGTGCCACCAGGCTGAGTATGCAGGGTGGGCCACTTAAAAATTTCTCCCCCTCTTATTTCGTTAAGATATCAGATTTATTTTTTGTTTATAAATTTGGAGTAAGAACTTTATTATAATTGATTCAATTATTGTTACGCTATGACGTACTTGGGGAGGAATTTTTTAAGTGATCTGCCTTGTATACTCACCTGGCGAGTTAATAAAATAATTAGTATCCCTGCTATGTCATTATTTCCTTATTTAACTGGTATAAAATTATAAATCAATTTTTGAGACTTATGTTCAATACTTTTCTAGTATTGCAAGCGGTCTTAGCGGCCTTAGATTATATATAATATTTTTTACTATTTCAGGGATGCATACCTTATACGGCTAGTATGTGTGACCATTTTTACCAAGTACGTGAAACAGAGTGTTTTAATCAATTTTGCATTCAACCAGAGTGTACAGGTACGTGTGCTACCAAAAGTGGCTTAAACTATACCAATGAACTGACCTATGGTGAATCTAGGGCTGAAACATTTGAAACAGTCGAGGATATACAGAGAGAAATTTTACAAAATGGACCTGTTACGGCTTCAATCGAGAAGTTTGTTGATTTTCCGTTTTATCGTGAAGGTAAATTTTATTAAAAATTATCAGTTTTTTATTAATTTTGTAATCGTTACTGAATTCATTGTAATATTTACGAATGATTAAAGGTATATATCCAACAAATCTGAGAGAATTTTGGACCGGTGAGTTTCACAAGAAAACCAATCAAAAGAAACAATAGACATTAAATATGATTAAAGTTTTGCTTTAATACCACAAACATGTCCATATTTTTTCAGAGCTGTATAGATAATATCATATACATCAGTAAGAAATATTACAACATTTTTAGTAACATACGTTAACCTTTGTTCATTATCATTTTCTTTAAAGATGATAAATATATGTCGAGTTTCTAATGCATCTGCCAAAAGATTGGTTCTGCAAATATCACATTCGACATTTTTTAGTTTTTTTACAATAAACCCAGTAACATAAGTTGTGGCTTGGGAATCAAATTCATTGTCAAAAATAATTTGCGTGTTTTATCAATATTTAAAGTAAACATTTCATTGTACTTATGCACTTTTAAAGGTTTCGGTTCCTGACTAACTAAAAATATCTCTAAATTATTTAACAATGCTGCTGTGTATGTGCTTCAGCCTCAACATGTTCTAAAATCTGACTCTCGGGTTAAATATAGTTCGGTATAGTTGAACTGGGTGTAATATTGTCTAATAAAATTGATACAGCATTTACCATTAGTCGTTTACGTTTTATAGCAATTCTGCTAAAAGACTCTGGCAAAAAATGATCTTCACAAAAAAAGCGAATTTTATTAAAAAGTTAAATTTAAATTTTTAAACCAGTTCTCTTGAATTTTAACATCAGAAGGAAAATGAAAAAAGGTTTTTTTTTTAATAACCACCTTGCTGAATATTAGAATACTTATTTAAACAATTAGGAACTGAACAAGAATACTTTGCTTTAACCTTCGATGCTTTACCCGGGTCAGACATGTTTTGATATTGTTACAAATATATTAAAGAAAGAAATGAAAATAGATTAAAAATGAAATTACCTATATTTCGTTAACGCTAAGAAAACAATGATAAAGTCTTTAAACAAATTTAACACCTAATATTAAATTATATTGGTAATACTTACTAATTACATCAAATCATCACTTATAAATCTTCTTAACCTAAAAATAACTTACCTACCTACTTTTATTTATTTATATTATTGTAATTTGCCCATTTCACCTTCCGCCTGCCATTCCGTTTTTCATTTTTACAATGTTGTCAAACCTCTCTTTAAAATATCCGATCAACAGTATGCAATAGTATGCCATTGTATGGATGGTATCGAGCTTGACGAAAAACAAAATGAGGCATTTAAAATAATTCTAATCCCATAAAAGTATATGGAAACTGGCAACATCGTTTTCATCTTATTGCGATGGTGGCTCGAAATAAGTATGTTAAGGAACTAAACGTGTTACCAGTGCCGTGTATTTAAACGATTTATCTTACATAAATTATCTATGGATCGCTATTGACTGTTTGTTTTTATTCCCTTTCTTAATGAACCCCCCATAGTTCTCAAAAACCCCTCCCATGAAAAATGGCTGGCTACGTCACTGTCGGTATAATTGTAAAGAATGTCATGAGCACAAATAAAAGACAAAGTTCATACGGAATATTAAAACAATGTTTGTTTCAAATTTAAATATAATTAATTTTATTGGTTTGGAATGTTTTCCCAAAATTTATATTTTAACGTGTCTTGGATGGTTTTCTGATAATTTGGTTTATTAACTTGATAGTCAGGTCATAATCAAATAAATGTTCGCATAACTAAATAATATTATGTATACTATTTCTAGGTATCTACTATCATGCTAGTGGCAAATCGATAGGTGGACATTCATTAAGACTTCTTGGATGGGGTACCGAAAACAACGAAGCTTATTGGATCGCTGCTAACGCTTGGAACGAAGATTGGGGCGAGAAGGGTATAATTAGAATCAGAAGAGGTGTTAATGAATGTAACATCGAAAGCGGGGTATATGCAGCAAAACCTAAACTTTAAACAATTATTACGTTTCAATAAAGTTGTATTGACTTCTTAATATTTTTGTTTTCATTTATTTTTACCTTCCTGTATTTAATCCAGAAAGGTTTGCCTCCTGTGGAGTTGAGATTCCGGGTTTTTGGTTACTAATTTCCATATTTACGTCCACCCTTTTCCATCTCACGTTAATGGTTTCGCTTCTTGTCAGTTTACATCAGCAATTGATGGGAAAAAACACTCAAAGTTTTTATTAATATATATCTACATTCATTGTCAATTAATAAATACATTTTTTCCAATTTAGACTCATAAAGTGACCTTTTTAGTAATCGCAACAAGTGTCAAAAGTTGAACATTATGAAACTGATTATGAGAAAACTCATTATGTTATCAATTGCTAAAAGAAAACAAACTCGTTTATGTTACGGGACCTCGCTCTTCTTGTCCCGCAAATATTCACTCGTTATTTAGATTATATATGTTTTTAATTAACTTGTAATATAACCCATTGAAATAATGAGAGATAACATTTCTCTCTAATTAAGCATGATGAACGAAAATAACAAAATGGCGATAAAAATGGAGGCTTGATTATGAGTGACCGACAACATAAAGAGCAGCTTAAAAATTAATTAGTGCTCTCAACACCGCTTATTGATGATAACCCTTAAGCCTAAGCTTAATGCTAATCTCAATTCGCACACTGTCTACCCTTTTTGTATTTGGAATAGACGGAATAGCGTTATTTTTATTAAATTTATGTTTTCAACACCTCTTGTATGAGGTTTTCAACTTCCTTGTGAGATTTTACAATTTGCAATTTTTTAAATAGTGTTAAAACAACGAAATATGAATTTTTTTGAAAGCAACAAGTTGCTAAGCCAAAATCAATTCGGTTACAGGGAAAACAAATCAACCAAAAAACGCAATATGTGATATCTATGAAGCTGTTACGGTTGGTTTTGAGGATCGTTCACATAGTACTGCCAGATTTTATGATCTTACGAGAGAGTTCGATACGATTCAACATGACATTTTATTATTAAAATTAGAGAGATATGGAGTTACAGCTTATTACCTCTTATTTGCAAAAAAGAACTCAATATGTTCAAATTGATAGGCAAACTTCGGGCAAGAATTCAGTACTGTATGGAATTCCACAGGGTTCTGTTCTCGGACCCTTACTTTTTATCATTTACTTCAATGATTTGTAAATTAATCTAAGTAATATCATACAGGTGTTTATGCTGATGATTCAACATATTATATTGCTACAGATAAAAATAAATCTGATACAATAGGAAGGCTAAATGAAGCAGAAGTTATATCAAATAATTGGTTTGGTAGCAATGGTCTTACATTAAACGAAACAAAAACTCAGCAAATGTTATTTTGTATCATTGCTAAAAGTGAGGAACAGGTTAAACTTTTAGGAATATATGTAGACCAGAAACTAGATTTTAAATGTCACATTCAAAGTTTACTAGGTCGTTTTGCAAAAGCTACTTATGCAATTAGACAGCTAAAATTTCAATTAGACATTGTACATTTAAAAATGGTCTACTTTTCATTGTTTTATAGCATTATGACGTATGGGGTTATACTTTGGGGAAATACAAGCAACCAACTTAGGGTATTTATTGCACAAAAAAAAGTAGTACGTATCATGACATTGAGTAGCTACAATAGTCATTACCAACCTATTTTTAAACAGTGGGTATTTTACCACTACCATGTTGTTTTATTTTAGAGTGTCTTTTATAGATGAAAAAACAATTTGGTAATAATAATGTAATAAAATAGAGCTCTAAACATTCTTATTGCACCAGAGGAAATTATGATATATCTTTACCTAATTACAGATTAACCAAACTTCATGATTCTTATAGATATATCAGCATTAAACTGTACAATTCCTTACCTCAAGCTTATAAAAACTCATCTTCTAATTTATTTAAAATAAGAATTCGCAAATTTTTGTCGAGTCACTGCTTTTATTCAATTGACGAATTCTTATCACATGTGTCCATTTGTGCATGTGAGTATTGTGTAAACCTTTTTGGTGAATATACCTTTTTAATTTTTATCTTTTAAGTATGTTTTAATATGTTATGTGTATGTGTATCTATATATTTTTTTGTCTATTGTTAGAGTCAGCGAATTAGTATATCGCCGCCACTGGGGTCGACGGTACCACGTCTACCCTGTTAGAGTCAGCGAATTTGGATATCGCCGCCACTAAGGTCGGTGGTAACACGCCTGCCCGTTGCAGTGTCCAGGACCAGGAGAGAGCGGAGACTTGACTTTCGACCAGCCGAACGCTATGAAGTGATAGGCAATATACCGTTAAAAGCATTCTTTATTTTGTTCCGTAATTTTCATTTCATTTCATTTCAAACATTTTTTACGAGATATTTAATAAAACGTTATAAAACCATGTTAACACGTGTTTTATGAAGTGGCTGTACAGGGTGTTATAGTATACAGGGTGATAAATAATTTTAAAACAATAATTTTGAAGTTAATTCTTTTAACTTCTAACACTATATTTTTCTGTATTTTCTGTATCTACACCTATATATCTTTTTTATACTTTTAATATTGACACATGTAAAATATTTATTTATTAGTTATCTCGGTCACCTTTAGTCGATAAAGTCCAACCAAATTTAAAAACAAGATCACTGATCCTATAGTTGGGATCAAATCCTAAGATTTTTTAAATTTCATTCTTTAATTATTTTTATTTTTGTTGATCAAACCCATTGATTTTATTTAATGGTAAAGCACCTAGTCAATTAGTTTATGCTGATATCTAATGTTACATTATTACAGATGACTGTTGTACTCTTCTAATTACTTTATACCTGAAGATGACCTCATAGGTCGAAAGCGCTTGCAACCTACAGACTTTGAGTGTTTTCTTTGAGATATGGATAATATTTGGAAGAAAGATTAGTTTTTTATTGGCAACTTACTTGTGAAGTGGAAAAGCTTGAGAGAAAAATATCTTTTTCTTTTACATCTAATTCTATTTAAATTGTTATAGATCAAAGAATAAGAATAAAAAATATATAAAACGTATTGATAAAGATTAAATATAATATATGATTCGATGCAAGAAAATAATTTCTATATCATATAAGTGCACAGAAATTGTAAAAAAAAAACATAAGTTCAAATAAAATACAATAAAACAACCCCCACGCCCATGACACAAATAACAAATATATTTTATGGCCCAATTCAATACAACAAAAAAATATTTGAATACTCGGTAATTTAGTTAAATACAGAAAAATATATATATTAAAATATATTTATCAAATTTCTGTAAAAATCTATAAAAAATCAATTTTATTATATAATTACTATTATATTTAAATTATGTCATCAAAATATCTTTCATTTAATCAAATTCAAAAATAATTACCGGAACATGATAAGCTCCCCTTTGTTAATAAATTAGGTATGAGACATCCTTTTAAAAAAATTTGACTCTCGCAAAAATATTGTTAAAAGTGTAAAATCTGATTTTTATGCTAATGTGTAAAACGAGTCGCGGTATAATGTATTTTCTTGCATCCTTTTTGCCATTTCAAATGTTGAACCGACTTGTAACAATTAAAAAAACAGCCAAGTATTAATTTCATTCAAAAGAAAATTAATACGAGTAGGTAGTCTACTCTTAGGCATCAAATCCTTTTAATTTTAATTTAAATTACAAAAATTATAACACCACTTACTTCAATACTAATTTACAGCACTATTATTTCACACACTGCTTTATTACTTTGCTTATATCGCCTTAGTCGCATCGCATTGGATCAGTTTCCAAGACAGAACTGCCTCTCCGTGCTTGACGGCTCCCTTATATATTCCGCAGACGAAACATCAAGAATAACCCATCTCGTTCTATGCTTATTGAATATTCCCGAAATGCAGTTCGAGCACATCCCCGAAGTTGAGTTGCTTATGTAGTTGGCGTAGCACGTAGTTTCGCCGCTTCCTAATGGACGTCGCTGCGCCGCTATTTAAGTATCGTCGTGCGAATACCAAGCGAGCATAAAGTCATACATAATAAAAATAACATTAGGTAGAGAATTTTGTTTGTAGTGATTAACTATTATGTTGTTTGTGTATAACTGTATATAGAGCATTCAATATAAAAACCGATGCACGTCAGAGATGACGTCAGTGACAGTCATTGGTACCACACACACTAATAAAAATAGTTAAATTTTATTTTGCAAATAAATGAATAAATTTAGACGCATGCAGTTAATTTTTATAAAATTGCATATTAAAAATGTATTTTTTATCAGATCACAGTAGTAAATGTAATGTAGGCAGATTATTAACGGAATACTTTCTTGTAAATTTCATAATAAAAGTTGGCATCAAATATGTCAGCTTTCAATTTTAATACATTGTTGTCAATTGTTATTTGTTTTGTATTATTTTGCATCGATCGATTTCTTTTCAACAAATTATTTGTATTTTAGATTAAATTATTAACAAACTGTTCTTTTCAGAATAAATTTATTAGGAATTTAATAGTGCTGTTTATTGTGTATTTTTTCGTTGAAAAATGCCAAAACAATTAAATAGTCGCTGCAAGGAACTAGTGGCTAGTTAAATTTATTTAACTCAAAAATAATTTTTTAAAATTAATTCTAAAACAAACGTACTTTACTGATATGTTGAGGATGACCTATATAAATTAGGTTTATTTACCTATTTTTTGTTTTTGTCAGATGATAAGAAAACTAGTCTTGTAAGAAATAACCATGTTGCCAAGATTTTCGAATTAATTTCTATTTCCGAAGACTGGTTTTTACTACCCTCGTTATCAAAAAACTAGAATATTTGATAAATCATTGTTTTTAAACTATACATTTTTGAAACTATAGATTATTAAAATTTTAGTTGATTTACGAATCTGGCTAACACGAGCGCGTCATTTCCAAGTTGGTAAAAAGTGTTGTTACGATTACTTTTAAATATTTTTTTACGATGCCACTATTTACGAATATTGAACTAACGGATATAGTGCTGGTTTATGGGGCAGCTGGAGAAAATTCTCGGCAAGCACAAATCCTGTATCGCGAACGGTTTCCAAATCGGAGAATTCCGGACTGTCGTACGTTTATTTCAACTTTTCAGCATCTAAGAGACCATGGAAAATTTGAGAGTGTCAATGCAGATCGAGGGAGAACAAGAACACAAATAACATTGGCGGCCGAAGAAGAAATATTGGAAGCTGTTGAAAACCGGCCTCAATTAAGTTGTAGAAGACCAGGTCTTGAAATTGGAGTGTCCTCATTTGTTGTGTGGCGGACACTTAAAGAACAAGGTTTACATCCTTATCACATCCAAAAAGTCCAGGCCTTATATCCAGGTGATGAAGAAAAGAGAGTGGAGTTTTGTGAATGGATGATTCAAAAATGTGTTGATATTCCTGATTTTCTAAAAATATTATTGTATACTGACGAGGTTTCATTCACTCGTGATGGCGTGTTCAATATGCACAATACGCATATTTGGAGTGATGAAAATCCTCACGCCATTAGGGAAACTGGGCATCAAAGAAAATTTTCAATAAATGTTTGGGCTGGCATAATAGATCAGTATTTAATCGGGCCTTATGTTCTCCCGAACAGATTAAATGGGCCAGGATATCTCCACTTTTTAGAAGATATTTTGCCAGTACTCCTAGAAGAGATACCGTTACAATTAAGGCAACGGATGTGGTACCTACTAGATGGCGCTCCTCCTCACTTTGATTTAAACGTACGGCAGTTTTTGAACATTAGATTTCCTCAAAAGTGGATAGGCAGAAATGGACCTACTAAGTAGCCTCCGAGATCTCCGGACTTAAATCCATGCGATTTCTTTTTGTGGGGTCACATGAAACAACTGGTTTATAATGAACCTATTAATAGTGTTGAACAATTAACCAATAAAGTTAATGCGGTAGCCGAGGAACTACGACAAAATCCAAGACTAATTTCTAATGTTCAAAGTTCTTTGGAAAGACGATTGCAAGTGTGTGTAAATAATAATGGACGGCATTTTGAACAATTACTGTAATAAACTTTATTTTGAATTAATTGGTTTTGCTACGGCAACAGTGCAATTTCTATGGGTAAGTTCAATTTCGATTTATTTTACTTCTTTAAATATGGAAACTAGTAGGTCGGAAAAGGGGACTCTTCCCCAATATTTAAATTTTAGAATTTGAAGTTAAAATTGGTGCCAATCGTTTTTGGTCATTACATACTATTCCCCATTTTAATATGTACGTGTATTTCAATAATACCCTGTATAATAGCATTTTCCAAGTTATCTACGAAATTTATTAAATTTTGGCAATTCAAAATTATTTGATCAAGAGCATTGGGTAACCGTACATACATGAACATTTGATAGGTAAAATTTTTTGATTTGTTGCAAATATCATTAAGTCTCTCTTGTAACAGTAACTGGTTTTTGTAAAGGTTATTTATTGTCTGATTATAATGGTTAATGAGCCGGGTGTTGAGAGAGGATTGTAGTTGTAATTGATGTGAAAATGAGTTTTGATTTTTAATTAAGTTTTGAATTTGAGAGTTATATTTAATTTCGTCTTCATGATCTAGAGTGCCAAAAAGCCATTTACTGGCTGTTCCGATTCCGTCAAATAAGCCTTTTTTATTTCTAATATTATTATTATTATTATTTTTATTTTCGAAAGTTATAAAATTGTTTAATTTTAATCTTGTAGTATTTAGCAAATATTTTGCGTGTTCGAACAAATTTATTACAAGTCCCAAATCTTCAAACTTTGTAAAATTTAATGAGAATTCTAACCTATCGTAAAAACGTTCTATATTTCGCAATTGAGTTACTAATAAGTCCGTTTCAATGTAATGAAAAAATGTATGTTTTTTTTGTATTAATTTTGTTTTTCCTATATCTGAGGGTAATAAAGGGGTATTTAATTCTAATATTTCCACATCGCTACTTTTTATTACAACCGGAAGTGGAAGGCTGAGGATCAGGGATATTATCGTCCACATTTCGATCGTTCTGTAAAGAAAGTCTAATATTAGTATATGGTTTTTTGACCTTTGATTTGTGAATAGTTCTGTTTTTTATTATTAATATTTTATTTCCAAGGTCTTTGTTTACTGAATGATTTACGAAACGAGGCTTTGATTTATTTCTGGTGGCTTCTCTATTTTTTATAAATATTTCTTGTCCTTCACTATATACCGTTGAATTTTCGCGAGTTTCGTTGCGATTTCCGATGACCTTTTCTTTTTGTTGCACCGTTTTGTCGAAAATATGCTGATAAAGTGTTTTTAGTCGAATTTTATTTTCGTTTATATATTCGTTAATGAGATATTCGTCTGTTAAGTCAAATGGGTCAAGAGCTTTTGTATTGCCTAGAATAATGTCGTATGATCGATGTCCAGTCACGCTATGTATCGATGAATTGTAACCTATGACACCGAACTGTACAATTTGTTATATATGCATATTAGGCGAAGCTACATTGACAGCTAAAGCAGGCAGGGGCTGCCCCCAGGGAGGAGTACTATCACCCCTTCTCTGGTCAGTCCTAGTGGATGAACTTATAAAAAGGCTAATATCTGCAGATTTTTACTGCCTAGGGTATGCCGATGACCTGGCGATCGTCGTAAGAGGCAAGTTCGCAGGTACAATATCGGAGCGCACACAAACCGCTCTAAACATTGTCGACGAGTGGTGCAGAGAGGAGGAACTAACAGTAAACCCTCACAAAACCACAATAGTCAACTTTACAAAACGAAAAGTACCAACAGGACTAAAGTCACCAGTACTGAAAGGAGTGAAGATTCCATTCGCTCAAGAGGCCAAATACTTGGGAGTCATCTTTGACCACAGGTTAACATGGAATCAACACTTGCAAAAAGTCACCCAAAAGAGCACAACGTCCTTCAACTTATGTCGAAGGTTGTGTGGAAAAAATTGGGGATTACAACCAAAAATGTCCCTGTGGTTATATACCAGAGTCATAAGGCCGATGATAACCTACGGGTCGGTGGTATGGTGGCCAAAGACTAGGCAAGCTGGAGCCATTCGACAGCTCAATGGTATTCAAAGGCAAGCATGCCTGAGTACCACGGGAGCTATGAGAACGACTCCAACAGCAGCTATAGAAGTCATGCTAAACCTAACACCACTACATATATTCATTCAAGGCGAAGCCAGGTCTGTCACATACAGACTGCACAAAGGTTCATCGCCCATAAGCAGTTTGCATGGACGCGACTACAGCGAGCTATATAAAGAGTTGGAGAACGACCAAATAATGGGAATGCCTTCAGACGAAATGCTTCCAAAGTATAGCTTTCAAAAGCAATATAAAGTAAGTATACCAGACAGGGAAGCGTGGACGGGAGGACCTCCTATTCATGCAGATCTCACCTGGTATACAGACGGCTCCAAAACCCATGAAGGTTCAGGAGTAGGTATATATAGTACCAAGCCAAAGACAGGAATCTCACTGAGCTTAGGTAAACATGCGACAGTATTCCAGGCAGAAATAGCAGCAATACATCACTGCGCAAAAGAAGTATTAAGACAGAAGGTAAATGGGAAAACCATTGTCATATACTCAGACAGTCAAGCGACGTTAAAAGCACTCAGTTCCATGCAGGTACACTCAAAGCTTGTGTGGGACTGTTTGGAAGCCCTAACAGAGCTGGGTAGTCAAAACAGACTAACCTTAGCGTGGGTACCAGGCCACAGGGGACACAAAGGCAATGAAGAGGCTGATTTACTAGCCCGAGAAGGAGCATCAAATGCTCTTATTGGCCCAGAACCCTTCTGTGGTGTAACAAAAACAACTATCAGAACATGCACAAAGCAGTGGATGTTTAAAAAATCTCAGGAGTGGTGGGAAAACTCACCAGGACAGAGACAGGCCAAAAAGTTCTTAAAAGGACCATCGTCTAAACTCACCGAGCATCTACTAAGCCTTAATAGGAAAAATACTAGAATACTAGTAGGTCTATTAACAGGGCATTGTAGGCTTAACAAACATATGTTCAATATCGGTCTGACAGAAGAGGCCTTGTGCCGATTCTGTCAAGAAGAAGAGGAAACGGCAGAACACGTATTGTGCTACTGCGAAGGTCTAGTAAGACTGAGATTCCTTACACTTGGAGAAGAAAAACCAAGGGCAACTAGCTATACCGGAGAACTACTTTCCAGTCTATGGAGTTTACTACAAAAGACCGCATTAGACAAGGTACTCTAAACAATGATTAAAGGATATCCACAATAGATCTGAAAAGGTCGAGGTGGGGGAGGCCACATGGCCCATAGTCCTAATTAAATCTAATCTAATCTAGGGTGTTGCAGTTTTAAAACTCCACAGTTTTCTAAGAGGGATGAATGAAATTGTTCCACCGGACTGTTACTGTTTGAATTTTGGGGTGTCGTAAAATGGATTCTGATTTTATGTAATTTGCAAAATTCCTGTAGTAATTCGCTTTTAAATTCTGTTCCACTATCGCTTACGATTGAATATGGAATTCCGAAGTGTGATACAATAGTATATTACATGACGAGTGTGGAAAGTGACATTTTTCACACAAGTGGGAAATATTGTCGCACGAGGCGCAAGCCGAGTGCGACTATCACATGAGTGTGGAAAATCACTTTTCACACAAGTGATGTACAATATTTTTCCTACGACCACAAAATAATGTTATCAAAAAAATGTAAAACCAAGGTTATTATTACTATAATAATTAAAAAGTATTTAAAAAAATAATCAACAATAATCGTATTTATTCAATTTTTATATTTTCTAAAAAAACAACTAAAAAAAAAATAAAAAAAACAAAAAAAAAAATTCTGCCCCGCCAGGATTTGAACGCGGTCGAAAAATGGCAAAGTTGATAAGTTCGACATCCTAACCACCTGAGCTAATAGCCCTTGTGTCAATTGAATGATCTAATCGGTTATGTATTTAACCAGAATAAAGAGCAAACATTATTTTAAAATTATTTTAATAATAATTGTTAAAGATAAATATCTAGGATCTAATTTACAACAATTTCAATAATTTAACAATCATATCGATTTTAGTATTACCTAATATGGACATTACATAGATCAAAATAGAAATTAGGTGTTTGACATTTTGTGACAACTACTGCGGAAAGTAACATATTCTCACTCGGGTGGAAAGTAAATTCTTATTCATACGCGTGTGATATAGGGCACTTTCCATAGGACTATATAGTGTGATATGTGTCACTTTCCTAAGTGGTCGTAGGAAAAGATACTTAAACATTCAATAATCGTTGCAGAATTTAGGATTGGTTCAATAACATATGCCGTATTTTGAGAATGAGTCGAGGATTGTAAGAAATTGAGTTTTCATAATTTGGAAAACATCTATATGAATGGTTTCGAAGAATTTTGTATTTTAATAGACTCTACGTTTCTTCTTATATAACTGGCTTCTCTAATAAATTATTTTGAGAAAGAACGTGATAATAATGGGCCTTTGTTACCTTTAACAGCTGTAAGAGAAGTGAGTTGATTAATAATGTATCACCGTCAAATTAATATAATTATTTTGTTTCAACGTGTCGCAGAAACACTTAATCTCAATGTTTCTACTATTAGTTCTATTTCACAATCTGTAAAGAACAGTGAAGTTCTAAAGTCACCACCAAAAAAGCGCCCTAGGCAAAAGAAAGTTACCAACACAAGAATTCTGAATACCAGTGCTATTCGAGATGTTATTTATAGCATGTACGAGTCTAGTAAGTGTATATGTATATAAATTATTAATAAACAATTACAAATTAATGTATGATTTCAGAGGAGCATGTAAGTTTAGTTCTTTGTTGGTGAAACTTAATGAGAAGGAGTTGTTCAATGGATGTCGCACATCATTGCATATGTTATTATTAGAAATAGGTTTCAAATGGCAGAAAGATGAACCAAGGCAAGGTCTTATGGAACTTCCAGATATTGCCGTGAAATGGGCAGAATTTTTAAGAAAATATACCAAAAAATGGAAGCAAATTTGTACCAGTTTGTTTTTATTAATGAGATTTGGATTTTCCAAAATGGCACCATAAACCGTTCTTAACAAACCAGCAATAAAATAAGTGTAAAAAGTACAAAAGTTGATGGTAAAAGGTTAATAAAAAAAACTGATGAATATATACGTGTTAACTGTATATTGATCTTTTTATAGATATAATTCTGCATGCTGGAAACGAAAATGGATTTATTGATGGCGCCGAGGCCATATTTGCTTCAAAAAGCAATGATTATGATTATCACGGTAAGATGAATAATGAAAATTTTTTAAATGGTTCGAAGAACAATTTCTTCGAAGACTGCATGAACCATCTTTAATTGTAATGGACAATGCTTCATACCATAGCACATTGGCGCACAAAACGCGAATAGTACTTCGACTAATGTTCAAATTCAAGAGTGGTTGTCGAATCAGAACATACCTTATTCAGTCACCATGTTTAAGGCTGAACTTTTGAACCTTGTTAGACGGTGAGTAATGGAAATCTACTTTTTCTGTATTTTTCAAATGATTTTATTTTTTTAGTAATAAACCACCAAAAATATATGTAGCTGATATGCTGGCTGAACAGTATGGACATAAGGTGTTACGTCTTCCTCCTTTTTTAATCCAATAGAACTGATTTCGGGTATTTCAAAACAATATTATAACAGGCACATTGGACGGGATGGAAAGATACAAAGAGATTGTATAGACATGTGGTCTGAAGCACTCCGAACCATTACCCCACAAATGTGGGCAAACAGTGTAAGACACACTGAAAAAGAAATTTTTAAATGGTGTGAAAGAGAGCATATACTGGACCGATTGGAAATTGCTCCCATTATTATAACACCAAATAGAGATGATTCTGATTTTAGTTCTGATTATTATTCTGACTGATTTTAGCTTAATTATTATTTAAGTTTTAAAATGTCATGTGTTGTTAATTTTATTACCTAACTGTTCTAATTATTGTTACTTATTTTAAATATGGATGTTTATAAACTAACTGAACATAATTATTTTTATTGTAAATTAAATCAAGTCTAAATAAAATTTGTTTTTTTATCCTTTTTTTGTCATTTTAAACCTATTGTGCAAAATTTATTACTAGTAAATTCAGTGTTTTTCTAAAACTTCAATTTAAACATTATCAATGACCTTCATTGGCTTTTATATAGAATTCATTATACATTTAAAATTAATTGTTCTTAATAACATAGCCAAAAAAACAACCTCATAGTTTTAAAAATTCCTACATTCTTAGACTATTTTGAAGATTGGGCTATGACTTCACAACTGATTGATGACGTGTATCGGTTTTTATATTGAATGCTCTATATAATACTTATTGAAAGTCTAAAATAAATATCTTTTTTATTTCGAGGGGGATCATTCCTCCTTGATCCCCCCTGGCTATGGCCTTGTAGTTGGCAGATGAGATCAGGCGGTGGATGACAAATAATAGTGTTATTTCAGTTTCGTTTTTTGAGCATTTTTTCATAGTTCATTAGCTTCGTCAATTGAAATTGGAATAGGGTGTCCCCAAAAGGTATATATAATATTTGTACGAGTAAATATGATGGAATTCACTTTTTACATTTCCGCGTTGACAAAGCATAAACAATAAAATTATCCTGGTGAATTGAGCTCTGAAAATCATATAGAATTACATTGTTGCCGGTTGACCACAGTGCAATCCGCAAGATGAGTCACTATCGTCTTAAAATTGTATAAGTATAGTATACATTTCTTAGTTCAGTTTCCCAAAATTTCAAATTTCTAACTTTTACGTTCAAAAAATAAATGAGGGGCGACTTTAGACCCGCACTGTATATAGAACCTTCATTGTTGTCTGGGTAATTTTTTGTCTAAATCCGGTGGACTAAATGTACACATATGTCAAATTCTCTTAGATTGTTTATTTTGAGCAAGTTCAAAATTACATTGCGGTGACTCTTTATAACCAGCTGTGTTATCGTTTTGTGTCGGTGTCGACGTGCTCAAACTTTAATATTAAAAATTCCACGTTGAATCCATTACTGGCCATTCCATATTAAATCTTATTTCCAATCGTGGCGTCAGAAACTGCATATTGGCTCCTATACGGCCGTGTCGTAGTTTTGGAGTTGGGATTCGACAAGCCAAATGAAATTCTTGGGCAGGTCCAATGGCCTACGTAGCTGATTGCAGATTTACGGAAATAAACCAATTTTACGAAATCACTTTATTGTCAAAAGAGGGAGTTCATGAAAAACACCGAATGGAACCAATCAAAGTCAACAAAAAAATCATTGTCATTTCCAAAATTATTACATATTGTTCACGCATGAACTTTTAGTGGGAAAGTGGAGCACAAAGCAGAAGAATGAACGAATACTTCCTAGTACGCGAGGTATCAAAAGAACCAGATCTGGTATAATAAAACTATTTTTCATGGCCTTTTTGTGCTAATGTAATTATCCAGATATAAATATGTTAGATGCGTAAAGTATTGAGTTCTCAAATTTTTATCAAAAGCTCCTGCACTAGGTGACTTCGGGCTACGCACTCTTTTCACTATATTCACTCCTAAAGTAGCTAAAGCGTTCGGGAACGGAAGGAGTTAAAATAAAAGTTCCTTTTTGACCGTTCGGAGATTGTGGAGTGGAGTGTGGATCGGGCATGCGCATAAGGTGATTTAAATCGATAATGTAATGTAATGTAATGTAAAGTAATGTAATGTAATGTAATGTAATGTAATGTAATGTAATGTAATGTAATGTAATGTAATGTAATGTAATGTAATGTAATGTAATGTAATGTAATGCAATGTAATGTAATGTAATGTAATGTAATGTAATGTAATGTAATGTAATGTAATGTAATGTAATGTAATGTAATGTAATGTAATGTAATGTAATGTAATGTAATGTAATGTAATGTAATGTAATGTAATGTAATGTAATGTAATGTAATGTAATGTAATGTAATGTAATGTAATGTAATGTAATGTAATGTAATGTAATGTAATGTAATGTAATGTAATGTAATGTAATGTAATGTAATGTAATGTAATGTAATGTAATGTAATGTAATGTAATGTAATGTAATGTAATGTAATGTAATGTAATGTAATGTAATGTAATGTAATGTAATGTAATGTAATGTAATGTAATGTAATGTAATGTAATGTAATGTAATGTAATGTAATGTAATGTAATGTAATGTAATGTAATGTAATGTAATGTAATGTAATGTAATGTAATGTAATGTAATGTAATGTAATGTAATGTAATGTAATGTAATGTAATGTAATGTAATGTAATGTAATGTAATGTAATGTAATGTAATGTAATGTAATGTAATGTAATGTAATGTAATGTAATGTAATGTAATGTAATGTAATGTAATGTAATGTAATGTAATGTAATGTAATGTAATGTAATGTAATGTAATGTAATGTAATGTAATGTAATGTAATGTAATGTAATGTAATGTAATGTAATGTAATGTAATGTAATGTAATGTAATGTAATGTAATGTAATGTAATGTAATGTAATGTAATGTAATGTAATGTAATGTAATGTAATGTAATGTAATGTAATGTAATGTAATGTAATGTAATGTAATGTAATGTAATGTAATGTAATGTAATGTAATGTAATGTAATGTAATGTAATGTAATGTAATGTAATGTAATGTAATGTAATGTAATGTAATGTAATGTAATGTAATGTAATGTAATGTAATGTAATGTAATGTAATGTAATGTAATGTAATGTAATGTAATGTAATGTAATGTAATGTAATGTAATGTAATGTAATGTAATGTAATGTAATGTAATGTAATGTAATGTAATGTAATGTAATGTAATGTAATGTAATGTAATGTAATGTAATGTAATGTAATGTAATGTAATGTAATGTAATGTAATGTAATGTAATGTAATGTAATGTAATGTAATGTAATGTAATGTAATGTAATGTAATGTAATGTAATGTAATGTAATGTAATGTAATGTAATGTAATGTAATGTAATGTAATGTAATGTAATGTAATGTAATGTAATGTAATGTAATGTAATGTAATGTAATGTAATGTAATGTAATGTAATGTAATGTAATGTAATGTAATGTAATGTAATGTAATGTAATGTAATGTAATGTAATGTAATGTAATGTAATGTAATGTAATGTAATGTAATGTAATGTAATGTAATGTAATGTAATGTAATGTAATGTAATGTAATGTAATGTAATGTAATGTAATCGTAATGTAATGTAATGTAATGTAATGTAATGTAATGTAATGTAATGTAATGTAATGTAATGTAATGTAATGTAATGTAATGTAATGTAATGTAATGTAATGTAATGTAATGTAATGTAATGTAATGTAATGTAATGTAATGTAATGTAATGTAATGTAATGTAATGTAATGTAATGTAATGTAATGTAATGTAATGTAATGTAATGTAATGTAATGTAATGTAATGTAATGTAATGTAATGTAATGTATGTAATGTAATGTAATGTAATGTAATGTAATGTAATGTAATGTAATGTAATGTAATGTAATGTAATGTAATGTAATGTAATGTAATGTAATGTAATGTAATGTAATGTAATGTAATGTAATGTAATGTAATGTAATGTAATGTAATGTAATGTAATGTAATGTAAGTAATGTAATGTAATGTAATGTAATGTAATGTAATGTAATGTAATGTAATGTAATGTAATGTAATGTAATGTAATGTAATGTAATGTAATGTAATGTAATGTAATGTAATGTAATGTAATGTAATGTAATGTAATGTATGTAATGTAATGTAATGTAATGTAATGTAATGTAATGTAATGTAATGTAATGTAATGTAATGTAATGTAATGTAATGTAATGTAATGTAATGTAATGTAATGTAATGTAATGTAATGTAATGTAATGTAACTGTACTGTACTGTACTGTACTGTACTGTACTGTACTGTACTGTACTGTACTGTACTGTACTGTACTGTACTGTACTGTACTGTACTGTACTGTACTGTACTGTACTGTACTGTACTGTACTGTACTGTACTGTACTGTACTGTACTGTACTGTACTGTACTGTACTGTACTGTACTGTACTGTACTGTACTGTACTGTACTGTACTGTACTGTACTGTACTGTACTGTACTGTACTGTACTGTACTGTACTGTACTGTACTGTACTGTACTGTACTGTACTGTACTGTACTGTACTGTACTGTACTGTACTGTACTGTACTGTACTGTACTGTACTGTACTGTACTGTACTGTACTGTACTGTACTGTACTGTACTGTACTGTACTGTACTGTACTGTACTGTACTGTACTGTACTGTACTGTACTGTACTGTACTGTACTGTACTGTACTGTACTGTACTGTACTGTACTGTACTGTACTGTACTGTACTGTACTGTACTGTACTGTACTGTACTGTACTGTACTGTACTGTACTGTACTGTACTGTACTGTACTGTACTGTACTGTACTGTACTGTACTGTACTGTACTGTACTGTACTGTAATGTAATGTACTGTGATGTAATGTAATTATTCAGTCATGCTCTAATCCTCCAAGTCCCTCTCTGTCTTATTTGGCATTTGAGGCTCAACTTTTTCGATTATCTTACATAATTAAACCCCTTAAGATCAAACATATGTGACGACTATGGCGGAGGAGCTTTCAATTACTATTCGAGAAATAACGGGATAATGTTTCTAGTGTATTCCAAATATAACGTGATAATGTTTCTAATTTTGGCGAGTACGTTCTGGAGTTAACCAATAATTTAAAATTTGTATATAAATATTGGTGGAGGATAACGCGGAATTATTAATAGATAGACAGTGGTGAATATAAATAGTGGACGATTCAAAGACATTCAAAATATAAAATAAATTAGAATAGTAGTGTTATAAAATAAATAAATGTTTAAATAAATTATTAATAAATAAACTGTTGTTTTAAAATGAACAAACATCACATTGGTGTCGAGAAGTGGAGTAGTGTAAATAAATAGTGGACAATCATGGCTAAAAAACTGTGTGATTTAAAAGTGGCTGAATTGCGTCAAGAATTAGAAGATCGTAATCTGGAAACGACAGGAAAGAAAGCAGAACTGGCAGAACGGCTTAAAGAAGCAATGGAAAGCGAAGGTTTGGATCCGGAAACGTTTCTATTATCGGATGATGCTTCCCTATAATTTCTTCAATTTCTTCCGATTTGGAAAACAAAATCTCTTCTGTGAAAAATTAAATTTCCTCTTTAGAAACCAAAGTTTCGTCTGATATCACCTCTATGAAAACCGATATTTTTTCTAACATTTCATCATTAGAAACTAAAGTTTCTTCAGACATCACTTCAATAGATAGTAAAGTTTCTTCTTTAGAAAGTAAAATTTCTTCAGACATTTCTTCCTTAGAAGAAAAGGTGTCTTCTGACATATCTTCTTTAAAAACCGAAATTTCTTCCGACTAGGAAAATAAAATGTCTTCTATGGAAAATAAATTTTTGTCCAATATTTCTTCCTTAGAAGAAAAGGTGTCTTCTGACATATCTTCTTTAAAAACCGAAATTTCTTCCGACTTGGAAAATAAAATGTCTTCTATGGAAAATAAATTTTCGTCCAATATTTCTTCCTTCCGTTGAGGAGAAAATAAAAAAATTGGAAAAGAAGATAGAAGAACTGGAACATACTGAACCGGTCAAGGACGGTGAAATAAAGTGCCATGAGGTAGAGTTGTTAATTTTAAACCTCGACCGATAACTGATGAATGCCATTTACTAAAAATAAATCGCAAATCCATACAACATGGATGCAGCATATAGATGAAACGTGTAAAAAAGTGTGTTTCTCTTGTGATGCATTGATACGTCTTAAACAATTATGCAATGAAAAAATTAAAATTTCCTACTATTATGGTTTGGTATACTCCCGAATTAAATACGGTATTATATTTTGGGGATCGCCCCATTTAATTAGACTTTTCAGGTTTCAAAAACGATCTCTCAGAAATATCGCTGGCATTTCTAGATATGCTTCTTGTAGAAATAATTTTAAATAATTAAAAATATTAACGCTGCCCTATATATACCGGGTGTTACAGCTAAGTACCGCCTTTTATAAAAAAAAAAAAACGTTTCAGACGAAAGTTTTATAGTTTTATGGGGAAAAATTTTTGGCTAAAATCGTTTTTTATAGCTAACCATATTATGGCCAACTTTTTTTCGCCAGGCAAAATTTTCAAGTAGCTGTTACTCAAAAAGCAAAAGTCCAATAAAAAAAATATTTCTCCGAAAAGTTTCTTATTTTTTTATGTACTTTAAGAATATGTAAGAAAAAAATGGGGTTCCAATTTAAAAAAACAAAGTCCACCTCGATATGGCCATATTACGGTCAGCTATAAAAAAATTAATTTAGCCTAAATGTTTCCCCCAAAAAACTATAAAACTTTTGTCTAAAACTTTTTTTCTAAAATGCATATTTTCAGCGGTATTTAACTGTAACACTTTAATTTGAACATTGAATATTTTTATGACATGTTTCAAAACACTCTATATAATACGAACCAGTTCTATTATTACTATTCGTTATCTTGGTACCTTATAAGTTTGTATTTTAAACAATTTGAAATCATTGGTAACCTATCTAAATTATGATGTTATTTTCATTCTGCATCATTCTCTAATTTCACAAAAAAATAATTGCTTGGCAAACCTGTAATATTTTTCAAAAATATTCTAGGGTTAAATTATTACCAAATCATTCTAAAAGTGAAATAAAATACAGGGTTCCATTTAAAAAATATATATTCATTTGCCTGGCATAAACGACAAAAACCCTGTATATCCAATATTTATTTATTTATTTATATAATTCATATAACTTTTATTTGAAACGTATTTTTTTATAAATAATATTAATTTGTTTTGTATTTTAGGAAAGAAAGGTTTAAACGTAATAGGGTGTCCATTTAAGTCAGAACCATGTATAAAAACTTTTTATTGTTAGTTTTATGAAAAAAAGTTATTCTTTATAAAAAATTCTGCATCATCTAAAACCGAAAATGCAACCACAAGATATTAAATTTTTTAAACCGTATACAAGGTGCGTCAAATAATATAAATTTTGCTTAAGAGTACCTTAATTTTTGACAAACCTCGTATACGGTTGATAAAATTTAATATCTGTTAGTTGTATTTTAGGTTTAAGACCATGCTTGAGTTTTTATAAAAAGTAATTTTTTCCTAAAATTAGTAATAAAAACAGCTTTCCACATGCTACCAACTGTCTACGTAAGTTGGCGGCATATTAAAAACGTGTTTCATTATTAATATTAGTAAAAAAGTTATTATTCATTAATAGTTGTGCATGCTAAAACCTAAAATTTGTTTACCTTATATCAAATTTTAACAGTCGTATACGAGGTTTGTCAAAAATAAAAGTACTTTACTCTTGAGCAAAATCATATTTTTTAACAGATCTCGTATACGGCTTAATTTTTTTTTATATCTGATGGTTGTATAGTAGGTTTTAAACCATGTGGAATCTTTGATAAAGAACAAGTTTTTTCCATAAAACTAACAATAAAAAGACTTCTCATATGGCGCCTATGTAATAATTGGCATTTATATTATTATTAAAATATAAAGAATTTCACAAAAATTACAAAAAGAATTTTTAATATTGAAAAAGAAAACGTATTGAAATAAATCAAACAATTAGGTTATTACTTTAGTCAATGGCATACACTGAATTAAAAAATTATTCAAGGTAGTACGTTGCCATTCTAAATAGTAAAACTGTCACGTACATTTTGGGTTTAAATAGATTGTGGATAGTTGACAGGAGACCAGAGTAAGGACTATGGTCCGAAACTCTGGCCATTTGGCCTCTCCATTTACGGGGTCTTCCAAAACCGGTTATGAAATATTCAGAACATTTGTAAAGCCTCGGCGTTTCTACCCCTAAAGACTAGAAGATACTATAATTAGTTGCCAAGAACCGCTCGACTATGCTTATTTTAATTATCTTGGTTTTTAATTTTATTTTATATTATTTTTTATACTGCTGAATGGATGTTCCTTTCGGACTCCAGGAGCCTTTGGCTGGTGATAGTGCTGCCTAAATCCCTTAATAGTATACTAATGTTGTCACATTAGTTAAAGTCCTATCAGTTGTTACAAAAGGGGTCTTTAGACTAGTTGGTTGTTAGACCAACTTAATTCGATACACTGTATTTTTTACGAAAAACTCGTTAATTTTATGTTTTAGATAACCTTTCAATTTTTCTGTTCTGTAGTATTTGTCTAAAAAATGTGTTTTATGTTCCGCCAGTCATTTTATTTTTTAAATGTTTTGTTAAAAGTTCGGCTTTTAATTATTTTATTTGTTGTCTTCTCAAAACCACCTTCTCTTAAAAATAAAATAAAAATGAAAATATAAATATAATAAAAAAATTACATCTGATATATAAATACATTGGACACTTAGGACCGATTTCACCGTTGTGTTAAACGAAGTTTAAAATGACATTTACAATGTCATTTTAATCTCCGTTTAACACAATAATGGAATCGGTCCTTAATTATTTAGGAGATAAAAAAACACACATAAATTAGTCATGCGACCACTTCATTAATTTTGAAAACCAACAGCTCCCAAAAGTAATATAAAATGATCAGTAACCACGTGAAAGTGTACAAAAGGGCTTGAAAACTATCCAACATACCTACAAATATATGTTAAACTTTTACAGTGTTGCCAATACTAGGGTTTGGTAAGATCGGTTTAACATCAAAAATTGATTTGTGTGTATAAATTATATACACAAATCGACGACTGCGCCGCCGGGTGCCAGATGCGTTGAACTAAAATCGTATAAAAAACGGTGTAGGGCCGATTTTTGAGACCCAGCTGAAATTTCGTCAGGGGGTTCCTATCACATAAGTCTCTCAAAAGCATGGAGAGCCTTCTCAAGCCCGCAAGTGGGTCTGGGAAGGCAATTTTGGGTCTGGTTAGTTCGAGTGAACGTCGTAGGTTTTGGGCTTGCATAAACGGTAATATAACGGTAATATATATAATATATATATATATATATATATATATATATATATATATATATATAATATTGATTTTTTTATTGTTTTTTGTTACTATCTTTATATTTAAATAATTTTTTTTTATTGTTTTTAAAAAAAAATCAATATTTAATTTTACTTGTTTTGTTGAGCGCCTTATTTTTTTTTATCTAAATAATTTTTATAATTAATATCCTTCTATAAAAATTAATTTAACTCCGGCTATGTTTTTTTTTATTAAATACCCTAATCAAATTATCAGATATTTCACATGATATGCTCTCATCCCAGGAGTCGGTTCCCATACAATAAAATTTATAATTTTAAGTTTAATTTACCTTTTATTTGTATTAATTTTGTTGTTGACCCTGTATATATTTTTTTTTAATAAAATTCATTTATATAAAAATCAAGTTAACAAATTTATTTAAATTTCAATTTCCAAATAAAAACCAAACAGTTATAAACAATTATAATATAAATCGTATAATATTAAATTAGAAATAAATCCTCATTGTTATTTTACTTATTATGAAAATTATAAATTTCTCAATGAGTTTTTATTTTCCAAAAATATATCTGCAGATATTTTTGTGACTTAAATATAGTGGACAAAAAATGGCGTGGAGTATAATCGTAGGTATTTGCGCCCTCTATTGGGTAATAGAAAAAATTATATTCATAACGAAGGCAGTTTGGTAGTTACCACATTGTATAAATATATATAGTAGGATAACGCTACAGTAAAAAGCGTTTGAGACAATCTCGCGTGGCATCTTGTGACGTTCTTATGAAGTAGTCAATTTCTAATGCTATGCAGATACGCCTTCTACATCTTCTTTGCTCTTGGCCTCTACCATGTAATTATGCTACTTATTTTAGATATGAAATTGATGGCTGCAATATGTATTGGTCGTAGGACAATCTTGGTTATTAATGTAGAAAAACTTATAACCTTATAAATAATAAATCTGTTTTCAAAATTCAATAAGGCTTTTCTACGAAACTATAATAAAATTAGCAAAAAATTAGTTAAGGTAGTTACTAATAAGGGTTGGGTTTTTTAAAAAAAATCAATCTATACCTAATTTAAAAATTATATTTTCAAATTTTTTAACAAATATTTTATATATTAAAATTTACAGCAAGAGTTTGGGGTTTTACAAAGTATATAAATTACCAGTTTAAACCAATGTAATAGTTATAAGAAATACGTAATAGTTTAGTATGTAATTTTAACATGAAAACAAAATTAGAATAAAACCAATATACATATTATATTTACCTATATAACATAAGAAAGTATTTTTAGAAATTAAAACAAAAATGGTAAGAACTTTTACTTTTTGTAATAACCTTGTTTAATACATAAGTTATCTGCACTTTCATTATATAAATTAATAAATGTTTTATTACCAATGTTAGTTGATATTTTATACCATAATATAGTGTATTTAATTCAAAAACTAAACAACAAAATACAAAGATCGTACATAATGTGCAAATAAATGCTAACATATTTTATGTCCCAATTTTTCGAAAATTAAGCCATTAATAATTGATTTTCCTTTTCAAAATCATTAAACCAGAACAAATTAAATTAACCTTATTTTTATTCGGTATTTATTTCAATCTGTTTTTATAGTTTTCTAAAAACAAAAATATATAATTCGTTCCATTATAAATGTATCGTAGTGTTTTGTCCATTTATTTTCCCAGACAAATGATACATATATTAAACTGATTGATGAAAACTATCAAATAAAATTCACTTTTTAAAGTATTTAATATTGATGTGATGCAATAGATTCAATATTTGTTTGAAAATACCGATACAAAAATACATCATGTTCTAAGAATGCGAAAATCCTCTCACTTATGGCAAGCTTTCTAGAGCATTCTTAATACAGATGGATAAAAATCAAATTAAATAACAAAAGAATCAGTAACGGAATTTAGAAAATATTGTGTAGCATTAATTATGTTTCAAAATCGATAATTTGACATTTTTTGTTCCAGCAAGGGTTTTCATTGATTTCGAAATAGTTTTTGTGTATTTAAATATTAAAGTTCTTAAAATTAACTTTAAAATAAATTTTCTATGTTCAAAGCATTCCTCTTGCACATCTAACCAGATAGGGAGTTTAACCTGTAACTTTTTATTTATTATTTTGGTCAAATTAAATATAATTTTTTTTGAAATATATTTTGATATATTTTTACTGAAAGTATCTAAACATATTTTTGTAAAATATTTCATTAAATCGGTTGGTGTTTTTAATGAATTTTGTTCTTCGAGATCATAATTTTTATAAAAAATCAACAACTCCTCGTTATTATCAAAATTTTGAGATCCTTCTAGCAATGTTTGACAATTAATACAATTAAATTTTTTCAAGCACTTTCTAACCAAATATCCAGCAAAATAAGTGCTCGAACAGTTTTCTAAATTAAACTTAAAGTCTAAGGGAGCAGTTGATGTAGACAAATCAGATTCACTGTCACTATTTGAAGATTGTACTATATCTAACTCATTTTCTTCACCGTCTTTTTTCAATAGTAAATCACATGATGATGTGCCTACTTCCTCAAGATCTAAAATATTTATGTCTTCATCTGCATTTGTTGCTGAATTTGCAGTATTAGCAGGTTTCATTAAATTTTCAACAATGTTTATTTTAAAGGAAGCCTGAAAAGATTTTACAGTAGGATTCCTATTGTATCCACCTCTTTGCCTATATATCGAAAATTGATTTTCAAGAGGGTCTTGTATTAATCTTCCTGTAAATAAAAAGGTTTTGCCATTTGTTTTTTGTTCATTGAACAATAATTTAACTGCATTAATTGTTTGCAAAAAACCATCAAAGCTGGGAGGTCTGTACAACTTACCTTTATTGTCTATTTTATATAGATTTTTTATTAAATTATAACCAGCATTAATAGCATGTAGAACTTGAGGATTTTTGTCACTTAAAACGCGATTATATGGATTGCTATTATTGTACTGGGTACTGTTAAGTGCATCGAATAAATTATTAATCGTACTTACGAAATAGGCTGTATTTTCACCTGTAATTGAAATAAGTTCCCCAGTTCGCAAAGCTACTTTAATGGCACTAGCTACACTATGGCTTAGCAACTGTGCTGCAAGCTTGACATTCATTTTTTCAAATGAACTGGGTTTCAAATGTTTGTCTGTCAATTTTAATAGACATTTTCCAGTTCTACTTTTAGAATCTAATTCATACACTTTTCTAATGACTGAAAAGTCTATAAATTTTCCATTGAATAGGAAACGAGTGTTTAAAAAATTATTTCTGATGCATTTAAGTAAATGTGGTACATCATATAAAGCAAAATATTTTTTGTCTTCTACATAAAAATAAGGTTTTTCAACACTGATTTTTAAACTAGAAAACAATTGTTGATTGATCCTAGAGACATCACATACAATGCCAATTGGAGTCAAATTTACAGATGTAAGCTTCTGTAGACACTTTAAAACTATTTTTTCTAATTCACCACATGTTACTCCATTTTCCGAAACAAAAAAGGATATAGGAATTTTCCATGGAGAATAGATTCCTCTTATCATTAAAACAAGAGCTTGGCTGGCTGGAACCGATTTTCTTCCTAACATCCCCAAATCAACAAGACCTTCAATTAGGTCCAATTTTTCACTGTAGTCCAGATTTCGTTTAATACTCATTTCGTCAAACAAAACTATACACATTTTTTCAGAGGGTGTCTTTGTACCTGATTTTAACATTAAGTTTTTAAAAATCCTGTTGTTAAAACCTGGAGTACAAATGAAGTTTCCCAGCCATTTTTTTATTGTTGAAATAGCTGGTAAAATAAGGCCTTTTCTAATTAAAAAATTGTAGCATGAAGAGCTCTTGTAATATATAGATAAGGCTGTCTTTTTTTCTAGAGATGTCCAAGGAGATCTTGTTTTATGCCTTAACTGTATATTTACTAGAGTTTTAGAAAATACTGTTGTAGTAGCCTCCTTAAAATGTATACTTGCTGCAAGCTGGACTTTTAATATTTTCATTTTGGCTATTCTTAATTGGGTCTGCAAGTTATTTATTTTAGTTCGAGCAATTCCTAACTCTCCCTTTAATTTCTTATTCTCTTCTACCAGAGAGCCACGTTTTCTTTTACTTTTTGTGGGTAGGTTTTGAATCTCCTTCAACCACTCTCCATCACTACTACCACTTTCAGAAATTGTCTGTTCAAAAACTTGCTTACTTGAGCCATAAACCCTTGATATAGGTGCTCTGTTTAAAACTGGACTACTATTTTCAGTATCTATTTTGGAATCTGAACTGCTAGAACTTGACCTGTACTGTACAGGGACAGCATCCTTTGGCAATTTCTTTCTAGAAAGTTGTTCTGCAGAAAAATGCTTACTACAGATAAACATTTTTTTTAATGATTTAGGGCTTAAATCTATCAATTTACTATTGCCTGAAATGAAATCAAAATATTTTACTATTTTTTACAATATTATAGTACATAAAATAATAAAACTGTACGTAACAAGTTACCTGATTGAAGGATCCACTTCTTACATCTCTCAGTGTCACTTACAGGAAAGCGGAATATACTGATTGTGGAATCAATTCTGGGCGACAGTCCACACCCATAAAATTGACATTTATTTCCAGACATCTGAAAAAAAAACATATAGATATAAACAATATGTCCCAATTTTTTTTATTCCAATGGGAAAAAAGGTTATCTTATATTTTTTCACAAACAAAAGTTATTTTGGTAAAAAGTTCTAGATCAGCAATAAATTTGTAAAATTCAAAAATTTCCAATACAGACTTTTAGCATTGGTTTTTGATTATTCATTAAATAAAGTAAATCAAAATCACTTAAAAATAAGTGCAATGATTTAAATTATTTTTTTTATTTTCTTTATCAACAATTCAATTAAATTTTCTCTATATTGAAATATAAAATTATTTGATTTTTATTTTCCTTGTAGTCACCTACATTTTAATTTATTGCTTGATTATGGATGTCCCAAATAAACCATAACGTTTTAACCTTTTGGGACATCCTGTGTATAAGTATAAATGGTTAACGGTAATTGAAATATAAAATATGTGGCAGTTTTCTTTTTTTGCACAAGATAACAAAATATTAGATTATAAAAATAATAGTGTCACCCTCAAAAAATTAAGTTTAAAGTTTTTCAATAAAACAGTTGGAATCTACGATTTAATTTTTTTTATTATGGTGGATGATGAGGATAGTGAGCAAAGATTTTTGTATAAGTAGGGTTTAAATCAGGTCAATTGTAAATGTGCCAAAAATTTGAGTTTTATCTACTCAGTAACTATTTGTAAATGACAGCCCCCACATCGGAACTATGATTGTTCAGGTCGAAAAATTTAAGTACATAAAAATTAAAAAAATGACAACAAATTGGAAATGTTTATGTAACTAAGTACTTAAATAAATAATGTGAGGAAAAAACTTGAAAATATTCTGGGTATGTATGAAAAAAATCAGATTGCCACTGTTTTATTTAAAAAATTCGAGGATGCCAGCCCCTCCATTGCCCGATAGAGGATGGGGGTGGTAAGATTTTTATAAAAGTATGTTGTATTTTCAAACTTTTAAGATTTTATCTTAAAGCCAGTGACCACTGATTGTTTCTCTCAGTTTATTTCAAGAGAAATACAATTCTTGGGGAAATTTGACCATGTTATTAGCCGAGAAGGAACAAATAACTTTTTACAGTCAGATGTAGAGAGTTGGGAAGTATGAATTAAGGAAAATACTAATATGAATTCGAGTACTTCTTTCTTTCGATAGAGCAATCCTTTTCTCGAGTTTCATAATAGGTCTATTGTAAAATTGTGCCGTAAATGAGATTTTTATCTTCTCTGTATCATTGTATAAATATCTATTTTCAAATTCCTCTTCCAAACCAATTTTTGGTAGAGGTTTGGCTATTGGGGTAGACCCGAGGGTAGACCAAACTTGGCATATGGGTGTATGTTAGGTAGGTATACCTAGATTTTGTAAAAAACAAACTAAAAGTGAAAGTTCTGAAACTTTTTTTAAGATAAATGTTAAGAATTCACAATTTTACTAATTAACTCTCAAGAGAAAGAGTGCAAAAATTGGTGTATATAAAAACAAATGCAAATATATATAGGTAGTATTTATTTTTCACTTTTGTATTTTCTTTTTGTTCACAGAATGTGACTTTTTAATGTAGGTACATAATAAAATTCTATTTTTTAAGTTTTGCTTGTATTTTTTGTTTAACTTCATTAATAATAATAACTTTTACATTTTTTATTCTTAGGTTTTTTCAACCCTTGGTATATGGGTCTATTATTCCATAACCACATCCGACAGTTCAGACGAAAAAAAAAACAAACTTCAAGAAAATACCAAAAAAAATTGGAAAATTTGTATAAATAAATTTGATATTTTGAGTTTGTATGTAGAAAAAAACTCTTTTATTAAAAAAAAATTATTTTGTTTTTTGAAGGTGACACCCCTTTCTTATAGGGGGTGGGCGGTTGGGCAACATTTTCTTTATACGATTTTTATATTTATGGAATATTATACAAAGTTTGATCTTAATATCTCTACCCGAACTGCCCTAGCCCAACCAAACTGTTCTTTTAATTTTCATAAAAATTTGAAATTTTGGTTTTGTAGGTATACAGAAAAAATTGTAGATCAAACAGTTTTATTGAAAAAATAGTACCTTTAATTTTTGAGAGCGACATCATCTATATACTTTGTTTTGTGGTTTTTGTTTTGATGAGAAAATACATCTATATACCAAGTTTGCTCCCAATACCCGACCCTAACTAGGATCCTAGCTTCAAGAGCAAACCTTTAACTTATTTCAAGTACTAATCAAATAATAAACTTTGAACGTACAAAATTACCTTTTGTACTTACATTAGGTTTTTTCTATGGTCTACACCTACACGTACACTCTTCGTTAACAAAACACTGGCACTTTGTGTCCAAATAAAATATATAACTGGCACTTTGTGTCCAAATAAAATATATAAAAGTCCTCGAAATTACAAAATTAATAATGCAAAACTCAAATATTCATCAACAGTGTGTAACTTGACAAACCGGACCCTCACCTAGTTTTGCAAATACTTATAACTTTGGCCTAAATTTCGTCTAGTAGATCCCCACGAAGTGATGTTAAAACCCCCAGAATTTCGTTTAGAGTTCAATGTAGCTGTAATGGAGGGAGAACAAAGGAAACACCGAGATTAATTTTGAATACTGTTTATTTAACATCTATTCTTTTGTACAGCCGAACATTTAGATTATGCGCCATTTTTAGGCTTAACATTCTGTTTATGTAGGCTTTCTAATGTGTCATTTCTAACCTCAGAGCTTTTAGTTCCCATAAAAGGGTAAAATAAAAGTCAGAAGTACTTTGGTATGTTTGTTTGTCTCCTAATATACAATCACACGTTTCCACGGAACTAGTGAATTACGCATTGTCTAATAAAAGAGAGTCCAACGGTAGCACGAGGAGTGTTGTGAGATATAAAATATTGCGTCGAATTGAGAACCTCTTCCTTTTTGAAGTCGGTTAAATTTATTATTTCTAATATGTGTAAAAACCGGAGTGTAGATTTACCTCACCGTGCATCACGCCTTTCTCTAATATTCCAACGCCGTAATTTACTGACATACTCAGTCCTGTATGAACAACACTAAACGGTCGATCGGAGAACACCTGATATAAAGGGGGATGCCCGTCAGGCCCGCTTTTGGGGTATCTCAGTAGAGATCCATCCAAGCCTCTATCAGGCTTTAATTTACATAGCCGCAAGGGAAATACCATTTTTAGGCCCTTACTATTGAGGTCCCTGGCAGTCTATGGTGGCCTAAGGCGTCTTTTTCGGCACGATGCTCTTTTGCTCTGTCGATTGACAAATCAGTGTTATTAATCACAGTTCTGAGAATACGCTAGTCCACAAACACAATTTCACCTATTCTTTCTAAATAAATAACAAACATACCGACTGCTTCCGCGTAATGTCCCGCTAAAGATACGTGGATATGTACAAATAAATACGACCCTTCTCAATATTCATGATTCTACCCGCCGCTGTACATATCTCCTTTTTCCCGAAAATTCGATACACAAAACTAAAATTCCGTACGGCTAAAATGACACATTTGTCTACCCAATTTTGTTTTACAAAGAACGACAGAAAACATATTTTTTTTTAACCGCAATCTAACTTTAAAATATATACAAATCAAGGCATTTACCCTACTAATCTACATCTGTTTGCCATTTAAAAGTAAAATCGAAAATGCTTTTTATCTTTACTGAAAGGGGCAGGTACTGCTTACAGACAACCGAAACTTTACAATTCGGCCCTTTGGCCATAAATCTAAATGACTTAATTTATTACTGGAGAGCATTGACCGACTATACAACAATTAATATTTATGACAACAACATCACTATCGATTCTCTAAATAACATAATTTAGCACAATATAAAAACCCTATAATTTTTCCCACAATAAACGTTTACCAATGAATACCAAAAATATGACAATAACACACAGACGCGAATTCTCCCGCTAATGAATATAAAAGTAATAAAGTGATACCTGTGACCTATTAATGTTTGTCTAAATTCTCCCCCGGAATATCTGAATATTAATTACTAGTTTGAATACTTTAATAGTGCGATTATCGTTTTAATTCTACGTAAAAGAAACCTTACAGAAGTAAAAGTATACCGCTGACAAAAGGTCTACCGGGCGTAAGTTCATCGGGTCAGCCAGAAGGGTGACGAAATCCACTACGAACTTCGCCTGGAGTAGTACCTTTAATCATTTAGTAACATTTTATAATGTTGAATCGGAGATATAAAATATCCGGCGTTTAACTAGACTAGCGTGGTATCACCAGTATTAGTTACGCCAATATTTTAGTCGTTCGGTAGATACAACTTTACAAAACAGTTCTAGGAGCGAAATCCGGTTCTATTCAACGTATATCTGCTTGGTCAACCTGACTAATATCTCCTTTTATTTATATATAAAATATAAGAAAAAGGTGGTCGTCCTAAGGACAACTGGATACCTATGCAGAAGCCGTCGTTTATAGAAACTAATTTCTCTACTCCGTCGATATCTTTTATTTCCGTTCTCAAAATATAACAAGAACACGGCCACCGTAAGGGTAGCATATCTCTTTTTAATTATATTTGAAGAATATAAAGAAAAAGGAGTCACCGTAGTGGGACATGGATATTTGCGTATTCTTGTTAACTTGACTCGGTGAAGAAGAAAAAGTTAATGTTTTTGCCCACAAAGACCCGGGTATTTATACTTAAATTTCCCATATACGCCAATGTATCGGAAAGAGAACAACTATGCGTTCGAGCATAAAGACTATAAAGCCCTGTATTAATTCCTGAATGTAACCCTTAAAAAACACATGTGTTTTTTAGCTAGTGGCCGTGATGCACGACACAAAGGCTGTTTTTCCCAGAAGTAATAAAACGGCGCCTAAGAGACGGGACTCGCTGGGATGATGTTTGAATTCGAAATAAAATTTGAATATAATATGTAATATATAAGAATTATTTAAATTAATTATCAACCCCCGGTTGTCGGATTTCAAGTGTAAACAAAGGAAAATTCCACTCAACCTCAACACAAAACTAATCCAAATTTATACGTCTTTACCGAAGCAAAACAAAAACCGGTTTAAAAGTTTAAAATAATTATTTTGGCGATTACGAGTTCAGATGACCTTCAACTACCCTTGATTATCCGTTGCTACCCTTTCGCTTGCATTTGTAATTTGTAACCATTGTGCCATTGTATCATGGCATGGTTTTACCTAAATAACATATTACCAAAGACAAAAAGTAGAAATGAATAAGAAGTTTCAATTATATTCATACTCAAGCACCGACATGACCTAAAGACCTGACTTAGATTCCATCTACATGTTGTCTCCATCTCAATCAAATAAAGTGTCCATAAGATTATCCTACTATATATCTTCATACAACGGTTACCACATATAACAATTTTTATATTATTTTTAGATTTCTGTACAACTCACACTGATGGTGATCTACAAAATGTCATTAAATGAATAGTACCTTTTTTTCGTTTCAGTTTCACTATTAGAAAAATTTAATATGATCACTTTTCTAAGTATAAAATACTTTAGTTTATTGGTGTGTGATGTGTTCGTGGGTTTCTTCACAATGAAAAGTTAAAACTTAAAGTCACTTACAATAGTGCATGGCAATTTGCACTCTGGAGAATCCACGGTCTGGTTCCTATGCATAAACCAGAATCCAGGATCAGATTTCCTTTAATGGCCGGTCTCGATATGAGTTTTTCTGGTGAGTAAATTTGTTTATTTACCTGTCTTTCTTCATGAAATTTAGCTTAGATTGATCCTAAATTACTACTGTACATTATAATAATAGATTGAAAGTTATATAAATGAATTATTCAATAAAATCTTTTAAATTAATTTTAGATTCAAAAATTTACAAATCTCATCCAAAAACGACAAAATGGAGTCCTTTATTTAACAAATTCGTTGCCTAACAACCGATTGAACCGCTACTAGATATTCAATTCTCCAATCAAAGATTTTTATGGGTCTGATACAATTCAAAGTAAGTAATTTTTAGTTTTATTTTTACTGTCTGGGCAAAGAGTATATCATGGTTATTTCTTATAATTTAAAACACATTATTTTTCTTTTTTTTCTTAGTCAGATGTCACCTATATTCCAATTTAAATTTCTATTTTCTCCCCTGTCACAATTTAATCCAAGTGACCACAGAATTATCAGTAAGCAAACTAACTTATTTTCACAACAAAAAAATAACAAGTAATGTCACTTATTTATTTAAAATTCTTGAATCTTTCAATATGTAGTTTCACAGGATATAAACCCCCCCAACATTTTAAAATTTTCAACCCTATTTTAAAATTTTCAAATGTGATAAAATTGTGAAACTAAGATAAATTAAAACAAATTAAAATCACTTATCTATGGATTTTCAAAGTATGGAAATAATAATTCAATATGATATTTTCCTTTATATCTTCCTGTGTCTATTTCTTCGATTTCATATACATTGTTTCCAATTATATTTCTTATTCTAAAAGGTCCAATAAATGGAAGTAAAAATTTCGCGCACTCTTTTTCTTAAATTTGTGATTCTGTTTATCCTTAAAATTACTAAATCTCCTATCTTATACTTCGTCCTTTTTCTGATCTTCTCATTTTCCTTTTCTTTGTACTTTAATGCTCGTTTTTCTAGTTTTTTCCTGACATCTTCTTGTATTTTCATAAAGTCCTGATTTTCACATATCCACGGTCTGTCTGGGTATTCTTGTTTCATCAAGGTTATTGGTGCTATTTTCGTTATTGTATTTGGCACTAAATTAATAAAATCCTCAATTATATGTAGACTTGAATCCCACATTAGATGATTATCATGCATTTTTAGTCTTAGAAATTTTAAACATTCTTCTATCATTCTTTCGCTCGGATTTGCATTCGGTCGTCGAATTGATGTATGAATTAATTGTATGTTATTGTTATTGCAGAAGTTTTTAAATCTTAAATTTGTGAAATATGTTGCATTATCAGTTAATAATTTCTGAGGTGTTCCTGTTTCTTCTATATACCAATTTAAACATCTTATTGTTTCTGCTGTGTTACATTTTACTGTTGGATAAAATTTTACGAATTTTGTAAAAATATCATACACCACCAAAACATTTTTATATCCATTCTCACTTCTAATTAAATTGCTAAGATAATCTATTGCCACAATTTCTAATTTTTCTTTTACATTGATTCTCTCAATTGAGAATTGATTTTTATAATTTTTATATTTTCCCAACATACAAATATTACAATATTTACAAAATTGCTTGACAGCTGATATATCATTTTTCATGTAATAATTGTCTCTGAAAATTAACCATAGTTTTCTTACTCCTATATGTCCAAATTGTTTGTGTATGTCTTTTAAAATTTCCATTGCTAAAGTTCTTCCTATTACATAAAGTTCTTTCTCGCCAATAATTTTTACAATCATGTCATCTTTAAAGCAAAACCCCCTATACAATTCTTTATTAATGATTTCTTGTTTTAAAACTTCCATACCTACTTGACTTTCCTTAATAGCTTGTTTCGAATAAATTCCCTGTTCAAATTTTAACCTATTTATTGCCATTATTGTTTTTTGTACTTCTTCATACGCAATTACAGATTCAGTGGTTTTCCCTCGGTTCTCGCTGTCTTTTCTGCTGAGAAAATCTGCTGTAAAATTTATACATCCTTTTCTGTATCTTATCTCAAAATCAAAATCTTGCAAAATCAAAGACCAACTATATATTCGGTTATTCCCATACCTATTATTTCTTAAAAATGACAATGCTTGATGATCCGTTTCAATAGTAAATTTAATCCAAGTGACCACAGAATTATCAGTAAGCAAACTAACTTATTTTCACAACAAAAAAATAACAAGTAATGTCACTTATTTATTTAAAATTCTTGAATCTTTCAATATGTAGTTTCACAGGATATAAACCCCCCCAACATTTTAAAATTTTCAACCCTATTTTAAAATTTTCAAATGTGATAAAATTGTGAAACTAAGATAAATTAAAACAAATTAAAATCACTTATCTATGGATTTTCAAAGTATGGAAATAATAATTCAATATGATATTTTCCTTTATATCTTCCTGTGTCTATTTCTTCGATTTCATATACATTGTTTCCAATTATATTTCTTATTCTAAAAGGTCCAATAAATGGAAGTAAAAATTTCGCGCACTCTTTTTCTTAAATTTGTGATTCTGTTTATCCTTAAAATTACTAAATCTCCTATCTTATACTTCGTCCTTTTTCTGATCTTCTCATTTTCCTTTTCTTTGTACTTTAATGCTCGTTTTTCTAGTTTTTTCCTGACATCTTCTTGTATTTTCATAAAGTCCTGATTTTCACATATCCACGGTCTGTCTGGGTATTCTTGTTTCATCAAGGTTATTGGTGCTATTTTCGTTATTGTATTTGGCACTAAATTAATAAAATCCTCAATTATATGTAGACTTGAATCCCACATTAGATGATTATCATGCATTTTTAGTCTTAGAAATTTTAAACATTCTTCTATCATTCTTTCGCTCGGATTTGCATTCGGTCGTCGAATTGATGTATGAATTAATTGTATGTTATTGTTATTGCAGAAGTTTTTAAATCTTAAATTTGTGAAATATGTTGCATTATCAGTTAATAATTTCTGAGGTGTTCCTGTTTCTTCTATATACCAATTTAAACATCTTATTGTTTCTGCTGTGTTACATTTTACTGTTGGATAAAATTTTACGAATTTTGTAAAAATATCATACACCACCAAAACATTTTTATATCCATTCTCACTTCTAATTAAATTGCTAAGATAATCTATTGCCACAATTTCTAATTTTTCTTTTACATTGATTCTCTCAATTGAGAATTGATTTTTATAATTTTTATATTTTCCCAACATACAAATATTACAATATTTACAAAATTGCTTGACAGCTGATATATCATTTTTCATGTAATAATTGTCTCTGAAAATTAACCATAGTTTTCTTACTCCTATATGTCCAAATTGTTTGTGTATGTCTTTTAAAATTTCCATTGCTAAAGTTCTTCCTATTACATAAAGTTCTTTCTCGCCAATAATTTTTACAATCATGTCATCTTTAAAGCAAAACCCCCTATACAATTCTTTATTAATGATTTCTTGTTTTAAAACTTCCATACCTACTTGACTTTCCTTAATAGCTTGTTTCGAATAAATTCCCTGTTCAAATTTTAACCTATTTATTGCCATTATTGTTTTTTGTACTTCTTCATACGCAATTACAGATTCAGTGGTTTTCCCTCGGTTCTCGCTGTCTTTTCTGCTGAGAAAATCTGCTGTAAAATTTATACATCCTTTTCTGTATCTTATCTCAAAATCAAAATCTTGCAAAATCAAAGACCAACTATATATTCGGTTATTCCCATACCTATTATTTCTTAAAAATGACAATGCTTGATGATCCGTTTCAATAGTAAATTTGTTTCCTTTCAACCAATACGCAAGTTTTTGACAACAGTATACTATCGCTAACATCTCCTTTTCTCCTATACTGTACCTAATCTCTGGTCCCCGTAGCACTCTAGAAATAAAACATATTGGAATCTCTTCCCCTTCTTCTATTTGCACTAATTCTCCTCTTATAGCATATTCTGATGCGTCTGATCTTAAGATAAATGGTTCATTAAAATCTGGTATATACACAACTAAATTATTATAAAATTCTTTCTTGATATTTTCAAATGCTTCAATTCTTTCTTTAGTCCAAATCCATTTTTCATTTTTCTTCAATAGTTCAATAATCGGTTTTTCCTTTTCAGCTAGATTTTTGACAAATTTTTTATAGTAATTAATCATACCTAAGAAACCTCTTAACATTTTCAAAGTTTTTGGTTGCAGAAATTGTTGAATTTCTTTGAGTCGTTTCTCATCCACTGTTATACCCCTATTAGTTACCACATATCCTAAATATATGACACTTCTTTGAAAGAATTCACATTTTTTTATATTTAGTTTTAAACCGTATTTATCCAATATTTCTATAATTGTTTTAATGTGTTCCAGATGCTGATTCCTGTTCTCGCTAAAAATTAGAAGATCATCTATGTATGAGATGCAAAAATGTTGATATGGATCCAAAATTTCTCTGAGCGCACGTACTAAAGCCGATGATGAGCTCTGCAGTCCAAATGGTGTCGTTTTGAATTCCCATACTTGTCCATCTACCTGGAAACCTGTGTATTTTCTCGAAGCTTTATGGAGTGGAATCAACCAGAAAGAATTCTTTAAATCCAATTTGGTAAATATGGTACTTTTTCCAATTTTAGTTAACAAAATATCCACATGTTGTGGAGCTTCATATTGTGGTTTTGAAATCTCATTTATTTTTCTTGCATACAAGCATAATCTAAATGATCCGTCTGCTTTTTTAACAATAACCAATGGGCTGATGTATTGTGTAGTAGATTTTTGAATAATTCCATCTTTTTCCATTTTTAATAACTCTTCTTTAACCTGTTTTCTATATGCCTGTGGAACTGGATATCCCCGACACACAAAATTTTTATCTGTATGAATTTCAATTCTATGTTCATAGTGATTTGCTATTCTTGCTACATTATTTATCAATTCATCATGTTTTTCCAAGATTCTACTAACATCTTCTTTGTATTTTTCATTTTATGATGTGATACCACTGTCTCCAATTTCCTGTCTGTTCTTCTGTGACTACATTTTCATTTTCAGCATCGTCCATTAATTTTAGATTCTGTAGGTGTAATTTCTTCTCTTCATTTGCTTCATAAAACTGTACAATATTTACAAATATTCCATTTAATTGAACAACTAAATTTTTAAAATCTAATTTAGCTTTCCATAGATATAAGAAATCTATTCCGAAAATAATGTCAATAGTCAAATTTTCCATTACTAATAAATTTACTTGAATTTCATTTTCATTAATCTTTATTTTTCCACACCAAAGTGTACTAACTTCTTCTAGTTTCTTATTATTCGCAGCTAAAATTTGTAGTTTTTTAATTTTTATCAAATTGCCCTTGAAAACTTCTTGATACTTATCTAGAACTCCTTTATTAATAACTGATATTTGTGATCCACTGTCTACCAAACTCCATAATTCTATTTCTTGAATTCTTATTCCTATGTATGGTAACCAATATTTTGTATCTTTTTCCTTCATTATACTTAAATTACTCATAATACTGGTTTCGTTGATTTTATCTTCTTTCTTTCTATGCTCTTTCCTGTGTTGAATTATTCTTCTTCCTGTTCTAATTTTCTTGAATTTTGCATGTTTTCTCATAATCCAACTTTTCACTTTTAGTCCTTGTTTTCTTAATATTTTTTTGTTAATATTAACATTATACTTATTTAATATTTTTCTCTTTTCAGATGCGAAGTATGTGGTTGTTCCTGCACCTCCTAGAACTGTTTGTAGCAGATCAAGATTTACGTCACTCATTCCTGACGATTTATAAATTAAATTAAAATTGTTATTGTATTTACAGATTTTATTAAAACTATTGTCACCCCTTTTAACATTTTTATATAAATTACTTTTCTTTAATTTAATTAAATTATTACCAATTATATTATGTTTATGCATGTTTTGTTTCTTTGTAGTTAATTTATTACTTTCTTGCTTTCCTATACTGTAGATTGCTTTATGTATTCCATTTTCTTCTTCTTTTATTGAACTTAAATTGCTTCTATATCTTCTTTTTCTTCTAATATGCATGCTATTTCCTTTTTCTTCTCCATTATTCCTTTCCCTTTCTTTTAATTGCTTCACTGAGGTACTTTCTTTCAGTAATCCTTCAGAGGCTTCATTATTCTTCATATTCTTCCTATAAACTCTACTTCTCATATTGTTTGTGGTGCTTCTTTGCATACCTACAAACTTTTCTTCCAATTCACTCCATTCTAATATGTCTATTATCTTATTATTCAAAATCAATCTTTTATTTTCCAAATCCATTTCCAATCCATTTTCACTTATGAAATCTACACCTATAATAGCATCCATTTTCAAATTTGGTATTACCAAAAAATTTATTGTTCTTTTCATATCTTGTATTTCTACTTCTACAGTAAGCATTTTCTGTATATCTGCTAGTTTCTTCTCATTTGCTGTAAGTATTTGTATTTTATTTATTTTAGTCACCTTGTTATTTAGTTTTTCTTTATTTTTCTTAATAAAACTTTCTTTTAACAAAGAAATTTGACTCCCTGTGTCAACTAATGCATAAACTATGATGTCTTCTATCTTTATTTTAATATAAGGTAAACTATTTTTATTTTCATTTTCAATTTCTTCGGGTTCTAAATTAATAAATTCTTTAGGATGACAATATTTACTATCTATTTTATTAACTTTATTTGATCTGCTATACTTCAAAAATCCTGGTTATATGTCCTTGCTTGTTTGCTTTGTTCTTTGTCATGCACTACCACATCTACTTCTATTTTATTCAGGTCTTCATTCATGTTATTTGTCCTAAATTTTCTTTCATGTTGTTCATAGTTACTTCTTTCTGGTCTTTGTTCTTTTTGTTCATATTCATTTGTCTTAAATTTTCTTTCATGTTGTTCATAGTTACTTCTTCCTGGTCTTTGTTCTTTTTGTTCATATTCATCCCTTTTATTATAATTCTTCACTTCATTTTTGTCAAATCCAGTTTGTTCTGATTGTCTTTGGTCATACTTTCCCGAGTCTGTCCTATATTCTCTCCTGTAATTGTTGTTCTGCCATCTATTTCTATAATCATAATTTCTGTTTTCATAATTATTATTTCTTTCTTTGTTATTATAGTTTCCATTATAATTTCTATATTGATTTCCATTATTTTCCTTTCTATGATCTTCTCCATTCCTCCACTCGGTTTGACCTTGCATTTTCATTTCACTGTTGTTTTGTGAAACTCTTCCTTCCTCCCACCTGCTTCTAGGCTTGTAATTTTTGATATCATCTACTCTTCTAAGATATTCTAAGAATCTTATGGGCTCCCTTATATTATTAATTGCCACATAATCTGATATTTCATGTCCAAAATGTCTAGCTACATATTTTACTATGTCCTCTGGTAAAATTGTTGGATTAAGATATTTTAAATTGTCAAATTTTCTCATCGCATATGCCTCTCTACTAATAAATCCTTCCTTGTATTTCCCTGTATATAAATTCTCCCTGATTTTTGTCTGCACCATGTCTCCCCAGAAATAACTTAAAAATTTTTCATGAAAATCTTCAAAATTTTCACAGGTATCTTCGCTCACATTCCACCATATTGCTGCCTGTCCTCTAATAGTTTTTCCAACCCATTTCTTCCATGTTTCAATTTCTCCTGATTCCTGAATTTTTTCTTGTATTCCCTTTATATATTTCACAGGATGAAGTCTGTTGTCCCCAAAGAATTGTAAATCATTTTGATTCTCATTTCCCATAACAATAATGTTCTGTCCACTTGAAAATTGATTTTTCTTTAACCTATTTTCCATTTCTTTTAAAGATTCTCTACATTCCTTTCTATTTTCTTGGATATCTCTTTTTAGTTCTTCTTGGTTTTTATCAACTTTTCTCGCCACTGCATTAATAGCAAATTCTACTTCTTCCCTGGTCTCCTCTACATGTCTTTCGGTATCTTTTAACTTGATGTCAAATGTCCTTTCTAACACTTCAATTTCTCTTTTAATTAAAGATTCAATTTCCTCTTTATTTATTCTTTTAAATTGATTCTCCAAATCCGTTTTTATCTCTTCTGATAATTTTTCTTGGTCTTGTTTTCTTTCTTTATTCAATTTTATTAACATTTTCATTATTTCATCCATCTGATTTCTTTCCTCCTCCTTTTTCTCTCCCTGACCTGCTTGAATTGCCTCTACTTCTTCTGCTGATTTTTCCATTTTTATATGACCACTTCTTAAGTACATTAAATCCTTACCTATTATTATATATATATATATATATATATATATATATATATATATATATATATATATATATATATATATATATATATATATATATATATTGTTATGATTTATATTTGTATGTTATAATTTATGTGTTTAAATTATAACAATAATTGTTATATTTATTTTTTTTTTATTCACCATATATGTTTACAAAACTAACATTAATTATAAATAAATTCTCGGTTGCTGTTTTAATGAGAATATTTCTGTTTTTGTTAAATTCAACTAAATTTTGGTGCGCCCTGTATATTTGTTTTATCAAAAAAAAAATCTGAAATAATTTGTTTTGTTATTTGATTCAATTTTAAGATTACTTGCCCTTCAATCAAATTATTTATTTTTAATTTTATATAAATATTTTTTTTACTCTAATAAATTTCTCAGGGTTCGTGGTCCGCAATTTAGAATGTTTGATATTATAAATGATGAAGCCAAATCCTTTATAATAAGCTTCAAAACTAAATTTCTTTATTTTAATTTCTAAATTTTTTAATTTTCAAATACCAAATATTATCAATTTGTTTAAGACAGACCTGGAAATTGGGTCAATGTTCGCCAGTTGTTCCAGTGTTACCACCTTATAGAAATTAAAGTGAAATAAATATTCAAAATTTTCAATGGAGGAACGTAATAGTTTAATTATAAAACATGTCAAATTCAGTATCAAAAATATTAATCATTACAAAATGATAATATTAGTGAAGATTTCATTCATTCAAAACATGTATTCTAATGATGAGAAACAATGTAAATATCGTTTATCAAATTTCTACAGAGTCTACCCAGCTAGCACATAACGTTGCCAAGCCTTTCGGCGATGTTGCATTAAGGGAACGTAATAACATTACTGTACAACGTAAATGCAACGTTCATGAGAAGTTGTTGAGGGAAATCAAAACCTCGCAAAACTTCTATTTGTTATTTACCTAGTTAACCTACCGTAAACATTACAAATCTGAATTCAGAACGTTTAGTTTTATGTCAATTGCCACTTGTCAGTTTTTCTTGTCAATTGTCTTTTTTAATGGTTTATTTTTCGACATCCAGAATTTATTTTATAAATAATTATTATTTATACATTCGAATAGATTTGGTAAGGGTCCTCTATAAAATAGATAACTATTTTCTAAACCATTGTCTTTGTTTCAGATTACAATGCCTGATGTAAATTTATTATTTCATTCATTAAGTATCTTTAGCAGTCGATGCCGATGACACCAAATAAAAAAAAAACTACAATAAAAACAAAGAATTGCAGATCAATCGTTGTAAACCAGAAGATAAACATTTAACCGAATGTCCGGCAACATTTTACACCAAATACTTATAAAAGGTAATTATACTTTATCGAACTAAAAATACATTTTAAAAATATTATTTTTTAGGTTTCCTTCGACATTCTAGGAATTTTAGAAGCAAAAGTAAATACTACAGAAGTGTAAAGAAGAATATAACACCTGAAGTTTTATAAAAAGTGAATATATAGGTACATGATATGTCAGGTATATAAAATCTACATATCGATGGCTCAATCAAATACTGCCACAACTAAAATACTATTATTTCGAGAAATTTCATTTTGACATTTTGTAAGTCTCTATTATCATTATTTTGTTTTTGACATACTCTTTATATTTTATTTAAAAGCTTCGATATTTTGCTGTTAAATAAAATGATTACGATTATAAAAGTGAGTTGTTGCATAGTTGTAAAAAATTTGGGTGTTTTTGAAGAAAATAACTCGAATTGAGGCAGTTTTAGACACAGTTTGTGGCTACATTTTAAATGATTTATCTTTAAGGATATTTTTGTTTGTGGTGGCATTTAAAGTAAAACCGTAATGATATTTTGCATCCATTGAACCAAAAATGTAATTGCTTTGTTTTTTGACTTGTGGCGGTTTTTGATTGAGCCATCGATATATCTACTTTGGAAATCAAGCATAAAATTTGTAAAATTCAAACAAATTTCAATACACTAACATTGGTTGTTTTATTTAAAACAACAAAGTAAGGCATATTTTTTTAATTTCTATATAATTTCCTTTAATTAATAATAGGTAAACAAGTTATCAATTTCTTTTTTATTCAATGTATTGAGAAGTAAAATCTTTTTATATAAAAATATAATTTATGCTCTTCTAATAAATTGTCATATTTAGGTTACATTATAGCACTTTATAAATATCTATGCAAAAAAGTTAAAAGGCTTGATTTAAAAAAGATATATCTCTGCGTCTTAGGTAAGAAATCAGCGAACTTAGCTATCCTCTAGTAATCTAATATAATAATATGTACCTAGTCATTGTTGTAGTTTATTATTTTTCACCAATCTAGCTTTATCATCGTTCACCATTTAAGGTTTTAGTGAACCTTTGCAATATTGGTACCTTATTATACTATTTAGCTAATTTTGTCCAATCGTTCAGTGCTTTCTAGGTAGCTTCTTCTATCCCACATGTGTACTTGTGTTTGTGATATAAGGTGTGTTCTTTTATTCAATAATTGTTCCATCAGTGATTGATGTAATTTATCTATTCTGCAGTCGTTTTATATTTGAACTCTTATATTTTAGGTTAACTTAAATGATTGATTATCCTCACCATTCGTCTATCACATATCCATCGGCTTTTAAAGCCGATGGATGCCTTGGCTCATTGGTGAACTCACCGCTGGAAAAAAGAATGATTGACACATACAATCGTCTTTCCATCACTTAATTTACGAACGGTTTGCTGCAAGCGCTGGATACAGCACTGAATAAAAGAACACGCCTACACCTACCTCTACTTTTGTGCTATTGGTACTTGATTTCAAGAACATTTTAATAATAAATATATATAAATATTTTGTTTTATTTGAAATTTTCATGTCTCGATTGAGATTTTACTATAGCCTCAATTTCAGCCTCTCTGTATTACATTACACAATGTGTGTCCACGGATGGACTTAATTATACTTGTAAAAATATTTATTTTAAATTAAAGAAAAAGTTATTTTTCATAATTTCTCAATGTGAATCGAATTTATTTAACAAGCAAGAAATTATGAAGAATTACTTTTTTAATTTAAAATAAATATTTTCACAAGTATAGTTAAGCCCATCCGTGGACACACTGTATAATGCTGTAGATCTAATTCACATTATAACATCAATAGAACGTTTCAGAGCAACTTTCGGGGTAAGTACCGTAAAAGTGCTAGTGTGATGTTTTTCGAACTTCACTTTGTAACTTCTGTGAGATGTGCTATAAAAGTCTTGCCGTTGCGGACATTCGGTAGTTGCAGGGAGATAAGGGTTACAGTTACAGTACATTGCATGCGAGCTTAAAGAGCCTAAAATTGCAGCTTATTAACGTAGATGGGATGTTTTTGTGCTAGCTGGGTAACTAGTACATTTTGTTTGTATATTCGTTTGTACAAACGAAATGTAAGGTTAGAATCTGTGGATTAAATAGAATAATATACTTAACTAGACACAAAATTGAAACACAGGTAAATATGTTTTATTGTAAATGAATTCATAGGAATACCTTTACTGTCCGTAAACCGTAAATATCGAAAAACCAATCCAAATATTATTTTCAGGTCGTCGGTCGGCGAAATTCCTTACACAAAGACATGTACACAGTTCCGCCTTCGATGGGTCTTCGTCAAATTGAGATCGTCGCTTGGAAACAGCCAAATTCCCAACATACAAACAATGTAGGATTTTGAAAAACCTAATTTCACCAGTTTTCTAAATTCTGGAGGCATCCAAATGTTATGTTTTTATTCAAAAACATATTGCTAGGTTTGTACACACTTTTAAAAATACTATATACAAATTTCTTAATAATTTAAACCAATTTTTGTTAAAAATCAGTCACTGTCTCCCATCAGTCTTTTCAATCTTTCGTTACTAAGGATCTACCACTTTTTGTTATTTTTTTAACAAAGCTTTAGTATCAATTAATAAATCCAATCCTTGGTTTTACAATGACCAATGAAATGGATTCCTTCTAATTTCCATGAAAATTCTGAATATTTCTTTAAATAATTTCAAAGGAATATTATTAAACTTTAATTATACATTCTGTCATTCAGTTAAGAAATTTCCAAATATAATTTTGTTATAGATTTTCCTTTTCTAAATTACAATTCTTAGTTCTGAGTCATGTTGGCATTTCTAATTTCTAGTTAGTTTAAATATGTCAAAATAAATGTTCGTTCACCTGCTTTGCATTTTAGAAATGTTGTTTACAGAGTGTTACAAACTTAATAACCATATTAATATATTTTTCCAATTTCAGGTTCTACGTTTGAATGAAAACTAATCCAAGATGTTCCAAGCTTTTCAAGAAAATTGTATTTTAAAGAAATTTAGTGGATTATGAGATGCCATCGTATTACTATGAAATTGTTATTTTTCGTTTTTCTTTAAAAATAAATCAATTGGGATTGAGGATTAAATTGTTTCATTTCTTTCAATCTTAATAAGGTAAGTGTTAATTATAAAATATATACAGAGTGTATTGTGAAAGTCTAAATTGATTTCTTATACAAATTGATTACTCGCTTTATTTAGAATCTTTATTAAAATTCTTAATTTAAATATTCTCAATACACTGATCAATATTAGTTTCCTATTAGGTTATTTGGGCAAATATACTTTCCAAATTCAATCAATTAAATGAATTTCTTATTTCAATTATGAATTTATCAATATAATTCTTATTTTACAACATGATAAGTACAATATTTTTAAGTAAGATATTCATCAATATAGTTTATTTATTCAACTATATATATACAGGGTGATCCTTTATTTTCTATATCAATATATATATATATATATATATATATATATATATATATATATTTACTTTAGCGCTTACACATTCCCATTTTGCTACATACTACCGACGTTCTTAGTCCAAAACCTACGTTGTCAGTCCCACTTTCGGGCATGACAACGTTTTCCATGCTAGATGGGCTAGAGGGGGTCTATAGATATCAGGGATGAAATATTAGCTGGGCCTGAAAAGTCGCAAAAATGGTCATTTTTATACGGATTTAGTTCCGGGACCAAACGGCTAGGTGGCGCTCGAGTTAGAAGTGTATATCGTATATATTTCGTTCCATTTTTACAACGATTACAGGCCCGAAACTTGGCAACAGCGCGGTGGTTTCATGGAAACAGTTATTATGAAGCAAGGCAAATATAAGAAATAAGCCGTGATGGGAAGGTTTAAATTCAATACGTATTTTCGTAATAATGTGTAGTGTTGGTAGCGAAGATCTTAGCGGTATAAGTTTGGTATTTTTTGGATTCAGGTGTTTTGTTTGTTCGAATTCCAGGGCCAGAGTTTTTCTAATTATTATTCGTGTGATGTTTGGTGTAACAATATCAGTATAGTATTTCGTTTAAAAATAATTAATTGGATTATTTTAAAGAAAAACACTATGTTTTAAGTAACCTATTCATGATATTTAAAAAAATACATTTACATATGCAAGTAAGAATTATTTTGTTAAATAACTCAAAAACATGGAATTCAGAAAGTATCGCTCAATCAGTGGCGTACAAAATTGACGTTTGACTTTTTCAGGTTTTATGAATTTATGAGAGCTAATAAATATACAGTATGTCTGAAAAAGTTGGCAACATATGAGAAACTTTTTTTTTGTGTTGTTACGAAAAAACGTTATTCTTTATAAAAATTTCTGCATGGCCCGTAAAGTAAAACGCAAATGTCAGATGTCAATTTTTTAAACCGTATACGAGGTTTGTCAAAAAATATAATTTTGAACAAGAGTAAAGTACCTTTATTTTATACAATATCGAAAACTTTAATATGTATTATTTATTTCTCGAAAGCTTTTACTAGGCTGACTTTCGATAAGAGAAATGTCAGTCAGAACCGCCTAAATTTTAAATTATTTCGTTTATTTTTGTGTATTACATTAGAAAATACATTATTTTGTTGGGTATTACTTATTTATCACTGATTTAAGTTAATTGCTAAAATATTGCAAATCAGCAAATAAACATTTAAGATGTGTTGAATTGTTAAATAAGATAAAAGTTGACGTGTTTTACAACTAAAATTTGCAAAATTTAAGTTGAAATTGAAGTTGTCAAAACATTTCTATTAATCTTTTGCAATGTCAAATGTAAATACCTTGTTACGGGTTAATTGTAAAAATTTAATTAATTTAAATTTGAATATCTTTTCTGGGCATAATTTAAAATAAATAGTAAAATTACCTGTTTTCCAATAAGCTGACACAAAATAAATGAAGGCAAAGTAAAACTATTAACTTTATTCGAGATATTCTTCTACTACAATGTATAACAATTTATTTCAATTATTCTACTTTCATCATAATTCTTCTTAGTTCACTAATAGGGTCTTTTATATATTCTTGACTTTCCTGAAAGAAAAAAATAAATATTAAACCCTGAATAAATTAATAACAATAACATAACCTTTAGAATTTCAAAGGTTTAAACTTCAATGATTATTCTTTTCTTCTCATATATAAAAATTGTCAATTAGGAAACTAAAACTTGTCAGGTAAACCTACAACCAGATCTTTTCTATAGTCTTACCTCTAGACTAATAAGACCGGCTAAGGTCAATAACAAAAAAAAGGAACTTTTTTTGAAAAGCTTTCTTTTAGAACGCACATTTTAGTTCGTGAAGAACGTGCTCGCATTATTGCGGATTTTTACATAATTCTGGAATAAATTTAGTGAATATTTCAATATTTACGAAAACTAGTAAATAAGACATCACTATAGATATAATTTTCATAATTATTCTTAGATTTAGAATTTAAAATACTTCGACTTTATCGAAGCCACTTGGAGGCCTCACGCCACGCCAAGGTGAGTCTTATAGAAATAACTTATTCAAAATATTCTATTTAAAATTTACTCTGGTTGTTAAAATGTAAAATATTATTTTAGGTCTCTTTTCTTAAGTTATCGTGTAATAACTTACCTTATCGTATCGCATCAGATTGTCTTGTTCTCCAATCGTTATTCACCCTCTTAATTCATCTTTGGGCTCGAAGAAACCCTCACGAATATTCCTGAGTAGGTACAGGTTACGTATATCCAATAGAGGCTGACATCACTAGGCTAAGAAGCAGTGAATGCACTTTTGAGGAAATCCTGAGTTTCCGATGTCCACTGGAACGCAGCTAAGTAGTAGCAATACAAGATATACCACTTTAGTATTGATTTTTATATATTTTTCGTACTCATAACCATAGCCCATAATGCTTAGAGAAAACTAAGATTGTTCTTTTTATTAAATAGGAAGTAGTCTTCAATAACCTACAAAATATATATAATCCCTATAAAACTTATACATTTGCTATCTAAATTAATAACTGGCTTTTTAAATATAATATAGGTTTACTTACTTTGTATGGCCCAAAAGATTAGTTGTGAATCTTCACGTATAGTATGCATACCACACAGAAGACCGGGGCTTGATTTTATTGTAAACAATATATTATTCCCTAATATTAATTGTAAATATCTTATAAACAACAAACTCCATCTATTTGCTGCTGATAATAAAATACTGTAGAGAGACAACCCTCTTGTTTAATTAAAAATATAAATTTGAGTGCCAGAACCACTTCACAGAAAACCCTGGAATCGGGAGACAATTTAACCAACAAGGTTAAATCCCCCTTTGAAAGTAACAACCTGAATATTATTATTTTCGCAAGCAAAGATTTTCATAAAGAATAACTTTTTTTCGTAAAACTTTTTCAGACATACTGTACAGTGTGTCTACCTAAGTTGAAATCATATGGAAAACTTTTTTATTAATAATTTTAGGAAAAAAGTTAATTTTCGCAGAAAGTTGTGCATGATCAAACCTTAAATACAAACATCTAATACTAAATTTTATCCGTCGTATACGAGGTGTGTTTAAAATAAAGGTACTTTATTCTTAAGCAAATTTTCTATTTTTTAACGAAACCCGTATACGACTAAAAAATGTGATATCTGATGATTTTATTTTACGTTTTAGGTAATACAAAACTTTTTATTGGGAATAATTTTGTTCCTAACATTTTTTATAAACTCATCCGCTTATATTACATGTCGTATACAGGGTGTTAAAAAAAAGTGTCACAAAATGAAATGGTGAATAGTATGACCCAAAATAAGCAGAAAAGTCTTAATAAATGTATGACCGCAAATTAACGGTTTCGGAGATACGGACCATTTTGTGTTTATAACAATTTTTGGTGCAATCTTCCAAACACACGAACTGAAGGGATGTGGCGATTAGGGAAAGCGTCGATATACTGACGTAGCGCTTCCCTCGCATTGCCATTTGCACGACCGTACATAAAATGCATGTCAGCTAATTCAATACCTATTAGTGTAAACAGGCATAACGAAAATTTATAAAATTATTCACCCACAACAAAATAATAACTGCAAATAGTATCTATGAAAAAACATCGGTAGACTCCGATAAGAAAAGCAAGTTTTTGAGAATGATAAAAGATAATAAAAAAATGATACAAAACACAAAACACTCCGTATCTCTGAAACCATTCATTTGCGGACATATGTTTATTAAGACTTTTCTGCATATTTTGGCCCATACTACCCCCCGTTTTATTTTGTGACACTTTTTTTTAACACCCTGTATATAATATATCGTACATGTAGATATCTTTTTTCCCAAAGAAGGGGAAATGATGCACAATGTATAATTAAAATATACTTACAGCAAGTTAAAAAACTTGTATCTAACAAAGCAATGCTAACTGGCATTACACTTACTAAATACGGCGTGGAACAGCCAAATGGAATAAATCCAATAGCTCCATTATTATGCGTTTTTCTAAAAAAATCTTAAGACGTGTCAATTTCTAATTCTAAAATGACATTTTGCTACGTAAAAATGGCATCCCTAAATTTAATCCTTTTCAGATGACATCTTTAACCCCCTACATTCTCAAATTGGAAGTAGGGGCCTGTGATACTTCATTTGAAAGGTCATTTCATTAACTCTTTAAAGCTGCTATGGTTTTAAATTTTATTTATTTTTAAATTTTGTTGAAATCGATATTTCTGAATTTTCATCGGTTACATCTGAACAGTTTTAATATTTTAAGCTGTGCATTTAAAAGGTTTTTTGACCTACCAATCTCTCTGAATAACTTCACATAATTGTAGCCAAATACTAACTAACTTTTAATTAAACAACAACGTATTATCGATGGCCAACGAATGTTTGGTAACCAAAAGACAATTATGTTAGTTTTCATTCATTGGCGCGGTCTGTACACAGCTTAACACAAACGTTCAGTTTAATTTCAAGGTAAATATATAATAAAGTGAAAGTGACTAAAGTATCAAATAAACATTTAAATTTTGGAGCCAACAGGGAAGCATGGAATGGAGGCGTTTATATTCACGCAGAAATCACCTGCAATACATATGGCTCCAAAACCAATAAAAAAAAAATTGTCTCACTGAAACTAGGTAAACATGCGACAATATTTCACGTAATAATAGCAACAATACACACTGTGCAAAAGAGGTATTAAGTATTTTCACATACTATGAAGCACTGTTTGGTATCCCTAAAACAGACTAACCTTACCCTAGGTGCCAGGCCACAGAGGGCACAAGGTCGAGAAGTAGCCTAAAAGTTGCTTCTGGGCTCAGCACTCATTTGTGGTGTTACAAAAACGCCATCAGATCATGCGCAAAGCAGCAGGTGTTCAATAAATCTCAGGAACGCCAAGTTAGAAGCAGGTCAGAAAATAAAAGCGCCATCGTCAAAACTGAGTAAGAATAGGAGAAGTACTAAAATACTTGTCCTATTAACATGGCATTGTAAGTTTTAAAAGACATAATATGTACAACTTCGCACTGGCAAAAGACACCTTTTTTCGATTATGTTACGAAGAGGAGGCAACTGCAGTATTGGGCTACTGCCATGATATATGAAGGATGCGATTCCATACACATATAGAAGCAAAACCAAGAAAAAAAAATTTTATATGTATTCAAAAGTATTTATTTTTTATTTTATAGTCACAACATATGCTTCTGAAAACACTTTTTCCATCTTCTAGTGTCGTCAAACAATTTTAAGAACATGGTGGACAGAAACAAACAAAAATTGAAATTTTAAAATAGTTAAAGTCACATCTTTTTATTTTACAGCATATGTAGGTGTATTTGAAATACTATAATTTGGTTTAACACGATATAGTAGCGAAACAAAAACATGTTTAGTTTTTATTTTTGTTTCCATACTATCTTGTTAAACCAAATTATAATATTTTGAATACACCTGCTGTATAACAAAAAGATAAGCCTTCAACTGTTTTAAAAAGTATTCTTTTTGTCCCCATGTTTTTAAAAATTATTTAACTGCACCAGAAGAGGGAAAAAGTGTTTTCCAAAACATATTTTGAGCTTATCAAATAAACAAAATAAAAACTTATGACCAGATAAACTAAAACATATTTTATTTATCTAAAATTATACTACGGTACAACGGCCAGGAAAGTATCCCTATTGAAGAAAAAATAGCTACACCGGAAAGCTACTACCTAGTTTATTCAGTCTAGTACAAAAGATCAAACTAGACAAAGTACCATGACCAATTATTAATAGTTAAGCATAAAATATCTGAGTAGTACGAGGTGGGCGAAAGGCCACCTGGCCCGCAATCCTAAATCTGAAACAACTCCAGCGTTGATCTAATTACTTGACAATAACACAAAAAACATTTTTGTTTCGTGTAAATAATCGGGCGATTGTTGAATATTGGTATTGGCAACGCCGCAGGGTATGTAAACGTCGGTAAAATATACAAAACTAGTATATGATGGCATGGGAAGGCGGCAAATTGAAATGGCTTGTGATCGTTTATTGAACAGAATGTATAATTTAATTTTGTTTTTTTCTTACCCCTCTCAATGTGGATTAATTCATTGACATAAAATATGTCAAAAGTGACATCATTTGCTTTTATATTCTTAATATTTCTGGTTGGTCTGAGGTCGTCTTATAATTGACAGGGCTTGGGAACGACGCATAATACAGTATATATATATATATATATATATATATATATATATATATATATATATATATGTATATATATTTATTTATAGGCCTTGGTGGCATCCCTCCATGTTAAAATTGCGTCTGCCGTGGCATCCACGTCCTCGTGGCATCCGATATACAGATGCCACGAGGACTTTCGATGAAACTCATCGCAAATGGAAGGATCCTACCCCTACTAACTCTCGGAAAAATATTGGCGGGATGTCAAAACAGCCTATTTTTGTATGTTTTTAAACATGGTAGTTTGAGCAATGACCGCAACTGCCGCCACTTTCGTGTGCAGTATATTCTGAGATATATTTAAAGGAGGTAATGGCATCCAATGATATACATATTCATTTTGAGTACCTGGTGGCCTCTGTATATTCCGTTTTTGGTGTGATGGCATCCATTTCATTGTTGCCAGATCTTATATTGGTTTATAACTCAGCCTTTTCATTTTTATAGATTCTGTAAGATACTTTCACTAGGATGAGGCGCCCTTGCGATTTACTTCCGAGAAAATAACATGTGTTTTTAAAGCTATTTTTATTATATCTTTTGAAATATACTGGTTAAATTAGGTACACTTTTGCTGTCACTTTTTAAAACTGTAATCTGTGAGGAACAGTTTTGTTTTGTATAAAAATTTGCACAGATTTGTCTGCCAATGTTGATAAAATTAAAACGCTTTTAATCGTATAAGGCATAAGCTAGGAGAAATTAGCAGACAAACTGGGCGGCGATGCTTGAAAATTTCAATATTGTTATTCGCTGAAACCTTTGGTTTAGATGGACTTTAGTGTCATGAAAGTTAAATATAATTTTTATACCGATTAACCGATTAAACAAAACATTAAGAATAACCAATGATTCAAAATATATATTTTTTTCTTTTAAAGTCAGGTTTTTTGCCGCCAAACAACTATGGGAACAGAGAAGGGAAAACACATTTAGCCCAAGATTACAAATACAATTCTTATACTACCAATTCAGTACACTACTTTCAATTAATTAAATCAAAATCATTAAATAGCAAGAACTCCAACATATAATTTTTAGGTCTTTAAAGTCATTCGTATCCGCCGATAAATATTATTCCATCAACTTTCCGTTTGAATTAACTTATTACCTTAAACGTTACATAGTAAGTCTATTTTTCTGCCTAGGCAGTAAAAATATATCTTTTTAAGTCTTTAAAGTGTCAATAAAAAGCCGCTTTGGGTACAAGAAACCAAGTTATTTTTTTAAATATTTGAAAAATGACTAACTTTTAGTATCTATATAAACGACGTGGAATCATTAATTTTCCTACGAATTTCTTTCAAAACTAAACATATTTACATGTTTTCTTTTCGTTACACCTGACAAATAATGAAACACATCAAACTTTTTTTGTGAAAAACAATTATATTTTTAAAAAAATTATACCTTTATCGCGAGATATAGCGGTAAGTTACAAAATTAAACATATTTTATTCCAACGATTTTGTTGAAAAATCTAGAAATTGTTCAGGTAAACAGTTCCCGAGGTAAGGCCAAACTTTATTCTCGTGTGTTATTTAAAAAAAAACAAATTTTTATTCCATTCTATGACTACCAGTTAACACAAACTTTTTCATAAATTTAAATAATTTTTCAAAAAATCAAAGAAGCCACATTATACTTTCCAATTATACAAGGTTCTCCAAGAAAGTGATACATATCAAAGTTTTCCAAATGGGACACCTTGTATTTCATATATTTGAATTTTCCTTGCCTTTCTTATTATAACAATAAAATAGTCTGAGATTATACAGGGTATTTCACACGCTATAACCAGTTTTATATAAAAATCGTACTGATTTCAAAGACGTGTATAGTGCAAAATAAACATTTGAAAACCATTTTTGTGCAGTAAAAGGTTTTCATTATTAGTCAAAAAATTTTACCGATGTACTACTTTTTTAATTTTAAACAAATCTTTATAGGGTACGTCAATACAAAAAATTTAGTAACTATTTCTATTTGGGACAAATCTATTGAATTCGTTTAATATTATTTTTATTTTAAACAACATTTTTAATAGATAAATGTTAAGTTGTCATTTGTTTTATTAGGCAAAAAAGCACAAGATTTAATGTCGTGGCTGGTGTTTCATAGGCGAAGCGTAGCTTAGACTAGGAAACCAGCCAAGTCATTCGGAGAAAAAATGATATGTTCCACACAGCAGAAAATTAGATATAATGCCTTGGCTGGTTCCCTAGTCTCAGCTTGGCTTCCGCTATGAAACACCAGCCACGGCATTCAATCTTGTGCTTTTCTGGTTAATAAAACAAACGACATTTTCCCATGTATTTATTTAAAATAAAAATTCAATAGATTTGTCCTAAATAGAAATAGTTACTAATTAGAAATTAATAAATTGTAATAATATTTTACCAAATATTTACAACATTATTATACTCTTCACACAGTAGTCTGTGAAGAGTATTATATGTTTACTTTTGTCCGTCTGTCTGTCCGTCCTATGTCACGTTTTTTGTCCGCACGATATCTCAAAAACGAACATGATATCCTCTGGAAATTTATAGAAAAAATCAAACTCTATAAGGGAACAAAGCCTATTGATTTTGAAAAAATCTGAATAAGAATGAGGGGTTTAAGGGGGGTTGAAACTTAAAAAAAATTATAAATCATTTAGGAAAAATGAAGTTCTATGAGAGGACGAGGCCTAATAATTTTTAAAAAATCTGATTAAAAAGGGGGGGTTTAAGGGGGGGGGGGGTTAAAACTTTAAACAAATCATAAATCAAAAACGAAACATGATATTACCTTGAAATTTTAAGGGAAAATCAAGTCCTATAAGGAAACAAAGTCTAGTGAATTAAAAAAATTAATAAAAGTAGGGGTTTAAGCAGGGTTTAAATGTAAAAAAATCATGAATCTAAAACGAAACATGATACCAACTTGAAATTTAAAAAAAAATCAAGCTCTATGAGATGACGAAGTCTCTTGATTTTTAAATAGATCCGATTAAAAATGGGGAGATTAGTGGGGGGTTGAAACCTTAAAAAAATCATAAATCAAAAACGAAACATGATATCAACTTTAAATTTTCAGGAAAAATCAAGTCCTATTAGAGAACGAAACGTATTAAATTTTTAAAAAATCTGAATAACAGTAGGGGGTTAAGTTGGGTTAAAATTAAAAAAAAATCATTCATCTAAACAAGTATTATATCAACTTAAAATATTTAATAAAAATCAATCTCTATAAGGAGATGAAGTCTATTAATTACTAAAAGAAAAAAATCTAAATAAAAATTGGGAAGCCTATTTATTCAAAAAAAAAAAAAATGTTTATAAAAAAACCGCTGGTTAAGAGGGTCCGTTAAACTGTAAAGAGTATAATATAGAATGCCAAGCATTATATATCCTCATTCTAAATTTAAAATTGCTTTATTGCTCTTTATTTTATGTATTCGATACATTTGTCTCGATAAAAACATTTTTACTTTTATTCGCTGAAAAATGTTTTTTAAAATAAGAACAATAACATATACGAAACCAATAAACACATTTGTCACAAATAGGTAGTTACTAGTTAGTACTTTATAAATTTTAATAATATTTAACCATTTATTTGAAATTTTCTTTTTACATTTTTTTATTACTATTTCTTATGTATTTATTTAAATTGTCGTTTCAATAAAAACATTTTACACATATTTAATAAAAAATATCTTTTAAAATAATAATATTTTTACGATTCCAATAAACACATTTTTCCTAAATAGTTATTAAATTTTAAGGATATTGTAAAAAAAAATTTCAATCAATAAATTACAGCTAGTAAAATTCTAATCACTAATTAACACACAGTCTATTTCCAGTCAACCAGTGACCAGTTAAAATTAAACTATTTTGTGAATTATTTTTTTTGTCATTTAGATTTAAAAATCTCCCAAAATTATTAGTTTTATGTATAGAGAATGCTTAACTCAAATTAAACTTTAAGAAACTTTCTTTTAAATGGTGATATAAAATACAATTAAAGAAAATGGGAAAATGATGTATTTCCGTACTGATGTACCCTATAAAGATTTGTTTAAAATTAAAAAAGTAGTACATCGGTAAACATTTTTGAATAATAATGAAAACCATTTACTCCAAAAAAATGGTTTTCAAATGTTTCTTTTGCACTATACACGTCTTTAAAATCAGTACGGAAAACTTTGATATTGTATTACTTTTTTATTCAAATTCATGATAAAGTTTTAATCTCAAATTTAACATGCTTTTTAATAGAATGAAATAAAAAAAAACATTTTTTAAATAACACACGAGAATAAAGTTTGGCCTTATGAACAGTTTTCAATATTATAATAATTATTGCCAGAAATAATCCATTGGTAAATTTGTATACGCGAATGAATTTAAAGGGCGAAGAGACCAATTTGTTTTTAGATCATTCGATATGCCTAAAATGTTTTTAAAAAGAGATTCTAATTCTTTGAACCGCTCTCAAATAGGTAATAATAAATCATTTCGTTGTAAAGGATTCCATTGTAAAGGTTTCCATTGTAAATAATAAGCTCTGAAATCAAGTGTTGAGCCAGTCAAGCATATGTTACTTATTTAGCACTCTATTTAAAAATTTAACCAACTATTAAAACTTTAGAAAAGAATTTTTTTGTAACATTATAAAAAATGTTAAGTTTAATAAATAAAAATGTCTATTTTATGTGACACATGCACTGCATAGGTTTTGGAATGGCTAATATCCGAGTTATTTGATCATAAAATAAAATAAAAAGGAAACAAATCTCTTGCAAAATCCAAAATTTGAATGTTGTCTAATATTTCTCTAATTTTTACAGTAATTTTGACTATTAAAGCTAAAAGTAGAGCAAATATATTACTGAAATGAGGATAAAAATCATAATTATAAATATTTAAAAATAAATGTAGGGATAGTTTAAGAAGTGGTTGGTTTAAATACAAGCTGTAAGACAATTTTTACCCTATGTACATCATATTTTTTAGTTTACTTTATGGAGTACCTACCTTAAATATTAATTATAAATGTTATACTGCGTTAGTGACAAACAGTTGGTCAAATAAAAAATAATCAAATTTCTTTATTCTACTACAATGCCTGTTGATTTAAAAAAAAAAAAAAATTCTTAAGTTTTATTTGTTTCCTATCTGTGTACATACAGATAAGGAAAGTAAAGTAAGTAGAGCAGCAACGTTCATATGGGACCACATAGGGAATTCAACGTGTAAGAGTGAGAGGTACATATTCAATGGATAAGAGTGAGACAGACGGTCTGAGAGGAAAACGGGGTAGTGGGGGGAGTGGGGGGATTAAATTTCGTTGAATAGAATTTTTGCGTAGTGGTAAAGCCAAAAGGGCCTTAGCGTATATCTTCAATGCTATTGGTCCGATTTAAACGGGAAAAACGGCATTATGAAGAGAGCGTGATATAGATTGACATCGAAAAGAAAAAGCATGCGCAATGACAGGACAAAAGGACCTTAGCGTATATCTTCACTGCTATTGGTCCGATTTAAATGGGAAAAACGGCATTATGAAGAGAGCGTGATATAGATTGACATACAAGAGAGAAAAATCATGCGCAATGCCATAAGGACCTTAGCGTATATCTCAGCTATCGTTGGTCCGATTTAAACGGGAAAAAGGGGGTTATGTAGAAAGCGTGATATAGATTAACATCGAATTAAAAAATCATGCGCAATGACAGAAGGACCTTAGCGTGTATCACGTGGTCCGATTTAAATGGGAAAAATGGGGGTATGTGCACCGAAAAGTTTGACGTTTGACGACTGACGTTTGACGTTTGACGTTTCACGTTTGACGTTCGATGTTTGACGTTTGACGTTTGCCGTTTGACGTTGTGGAATAGAAAAAGCATGCGCAATGCCATAAGGACCTTAGCGTGTATCACGTGGTCCGATTTAAATGGGAAAAATGGGGTTATGTAGAAAGCGTGATATAGATTAACATACAAGAGAAAAATCATGCGCAATGCCACAAGGACCTTAGCGTGTATCACGTGGTCCGATTTAAACGAGGAAAACGGCATTATGAAGATAACTCACTATTGATTGACGTCGAAAAGAATTTTTGCGTAGAACGAAAAGCCAGAAGGGCCTTAGCGTATATCTCAGCTATCGTTGGTCTGATTTAAACGGGAAAAACGATATTACGTAGAGAATGATGAACGTGGCACTAGCGTCTATCTTTGTTGCTATTGGTCCGATTTAAACAGGGAAAACTGGGGGTTGTGGGTAAACACTCTAACTCAAAAAATATTTCTAACACCATGTTTTAACGTCAATTCCTTGAATAGCATATTAAACTACACTACATATTACAATTTCAGGAAAATCAGAGCTACATGCTGAATGGTCACGTGGTTGACCTAATATATGTTGTAAAGCGTTATTAGATACCTAAGGAGTTTAATGGTACCGTCAAACTTCTTATCGCATTTTGATCTGGAAGAAGTTTAGTTATAGACGCAAGATGAAAAATTTTGATGCCATTGTATTCTATTTGCTTCACAATATACACTAGAGGTTTTGTTTACTTGACCAAATGTCTTTTCAAGGTTAAAAAGGTTGTATCTTTGCATCTAAAGCACCTACAAACAAACAGACTTCAGATTATTGATTCATAAGTCAAACAGATTAGTTTGATATCTAACCAAACACTCTAGCTCAAAAAATATTTTTAACACCATGTTTTAACGTCAATTCCTTGAATAGCATACTAAACTACACTACATATTAAAATTTCAGGAAAATCAGAGCTACATGCTGAATAGTCACGTGGTTGACCTAATATATGTTGTAAAACGTTATTAGATACCTAAGGAGTTTAATGGTACCGTCAAACTTCTTATCGCATTTTGATCTGGAGGAAGTTTAGTTATAGACGCAATAAGAAAAATTTTGATGTCATTGTATTCTATTTGCTTCACAATATACACTAGAGGTTTTGTTTACTTGACCAAATGTCTTTTCAAGGTTAAAAAGGTTGTATCTTTGCATCTAAAGCACCTACAAACAAACAGACTTCAGATTATTGATTCATAAGTCAAACAGATTAGTTTGATATCTAACCAAACACTTTAGCTCAAAAAATATTTCTAACACCATGTTTAAACGTCAATTCCTTGAATAGCATACTAAACTACACGACATATTAAAATTTCAGGAAAATCAGAGCTACATGCTGAATAGTCACGTGGTTGACCTAATATATGTTGTAAAACGTTATTAGATACCTAAGGAGTTTAATGGTACCGTCAAACTTCTTATCGCATTTTGATCTGGAGGAAGTTTAGTTATAGACGCAATATGAAAAATTTTGATGTCATTGTATTCTATTTGCTTCACAATATACACTAGAGGTTTTGTTTACTCGACCAAATGTCTTTTCAAGGTTAAAAAGGTTGTATCTTTGCATCTAAAGCACCTACAAACAAACAGACTTCAGATTATTGATTCATAAGTCAAACAGATTAGTTTGATATCTAACCAAACACTCTAGCTCAAAAAATATTTCTAACACCATGTTTTAACGTCAATTCCTTGAATAGCATACTAAACTACACTACATATTAAAATTTCAGGAAAATCAGAGCTACATGCTGAATGGTCACGTGGTTGACCTAATATATGTTGTAAAGCGTTATTAGAGACCGAAGGAGTTTAATGGTATCGTCAAACTTGCGCACCAAGAGAATACGCTGAAGAAAAATAAATTGATTGTAACCATTAAGACACCACCCTGTATCATGCACTATAAAATTTAATTTTAAACAAAATAATATAGTCTCGCTGATAACAAAACCACATTTATTGAAACTTGAAAATTGATAAAATATTTCCCAGACAGTTACACGGGAAGTTAGAATTTGATAAGAAAGTTCTCAAAACAATAAAACCACATTTACAGGAAGTTATAATTCTGATAAGAAAATTCTCAACCGCATTCACAAGAAATGTTTACTGATATAGCAGTTGTTTTTGAATAAAAGATTATTCATTGACGTCACAACAACGCAGATATAAGACCTGGAAAAACACATCGTTTCTCAGTTTACGTCTCACCAGCACCGTGAACAGTAGCAGCAAGAACAGATCACCGGTTTACTGATATAGCAGTTGTTTTTGAATAATAGATTATTCATTGACGTCACAACAACGCAGATATAAGACTTGGAAAAACACATCGTTTCTCAGTTTACGTCTCACCAGCACCGAGAACAGTAGCAGCAAGAACAGATCACCGCAGCAATCCACAACAACAGCAACAAATATTTGGTGTGTGTTAAAGTTAATATACAGTGACGTTAAGGTAAGAAATATATATTGTATTATTAGGTTTTCATCATCTTTTGTTTTCTATCGAATTTAATTATAATTTATCCTCTAAATAGTAGATTTTTCTCAATCCCTTTGCTTTTGAAGCAATTTTAAAGTTTACTGACTCTCTACTTTTTATGTAAACGATTTTTAGTATATTTTTTAATTTATTTTTGTAAATACCAGATTTTGTTTTTGAATTTAATCATAATTTTTCGTTCCATGTAAACGATTTGAACGTATTTTTAAGTTCTAAATCTCTAAATTTTCAGCATAACAGATTTTGCTATAATTTTCTAAATATTTTTAATCAAAATTTTTTAAATTGAGAGAACTTTTTTATTCAAAATGTGTATTTTTTTATAGATGGATACATCAAAACTTAACGAGGCATCTTTAATTACAGAAAGGAAACATAAACCAATAATTAAATTGAATACTCTACCTATTGGAACTCCATTTAAAATTATCAAGTCAAAAATAATACAAGGGAAATTTGGCCCAAGCATTTTAGTTGAACTGGAGCACGGTGTAACATTTTTACCACAACGGGTTGTAGAAACTTACAAACCATACCTACACCACCTCACAGACAGGCAGTACAGTCTCACATTCAGAGGAACCATTGACACAGGAAAACCGCATCCAGCTGCATCTTTTGAAATTAACGAAAATTAGTATACTAAAAAGTGAAATGAACAACTTTAACAAATCTTTTAATCAAGTTAATGAAACTCTAAAACAGTTAAACGACAATTTTTCTAAACCTCTAAGCAAACTTGCAGTAAAATCAATTAATAAACATACTAGGAAATGTGAGCTTGCTTTAAAAATAATTCCATTTTCTATTGGGGGAAAACGTAAAATTCATACGAAACTTGCCGAACTAAAACGAATGAAATGTTTAATAAAATTAATGTCAAAGAAGGTAGGCTTGGGATTAAAACGGAGTAGTAGGGTCAAGTGGGAAGATGTTAACGCCATTTTCGATAGAAGAATTAGAACGGGAGTCATAATAAATTTGCAGCACAAAGAAATTAAAGCTTTTTTAAGGGACGCCTACCATACATTTAAAATTAGAGTCAATAAGATTTTAAAAGTTATGCCAATGCTTAAAATAAATACAACTTTTTGGGGAGATTTCATAAAACAGTCTGACGATCAGGAATTAGTAGATAGAAAGTATTTCATCACTCCAAATGCCGCTGTGGACGCAGGAACGAATTTATTAGATTGGTTTAATAATAACGTAGTTGATGTAATCTTAAATAATTTGTCTGAATTTTCAGAGAAAAATAGTGGGTGGGCACTTAGTAAAATAATTTTGTTGGAAGTAGCTATAAATAAATACGAGGTGGGAAACGGTTCGTCTTACATTAAGTTACCTGAGGAAATTTAAAAAAAAACGAGCTTGCATTAATATTAAAAATACCGATCAGGCCTGCTTTTATTGGTCCATTATTAGTGCTCTTTATCCTGCTAGTAAACATACAGATCGAACCTCCTCGTATCCATATTACAAACAATTTCTAAATACAAAGGGTTTGGAAACTGCGATGCCATTAAACCAAATTTCAAAATTTGAAAAAATAAACGAAATTTCGGTAAACGTTTACGCATTAGAATTAAACGAGACAGAAAAAAAAAACATTTTACGTAGTAGTACCTGCTAGATTGACAAAAAATAAACTAGAAAAACATGTCAATTTATTATTAATTCAAGATCGGTATTTTCCGAAACTAAATGATTATGAAGCGCCACCTGTCGATAATGAAAACGTAGAAATAAAGTATCATTATTGCCAGATTAAAGACATGTCAAGATTAATTTAAAGACAACTCAATAAAAATCATAATAAAAAATTAATTTGTGACAGATGTCTAAATTACTTTTCTAGTCAAGAGAAGTTGGATGAACATGAAAAACTTTGTCAAAATATTAACAACTGTAAAATATCATTTCCTTATTTTGATTATGTAGAGTTTAGAAATTACGTGTATAAACAGAAATGTCCATTTGTTATTTATGCAGATTTTGAGTCAGAGTTGGAAAGCTGTAATGATGAGGTTTCTGAAAAAACTAAAAAATATCAAAAACACCGAGCTTTTAGTACAGGCTACTACCTAAAATGTTCATATGATGATAGCCTTTCTTATTTTAATAGCTACAGAGGGGCCGATTGCATGCAATGGTTTGCAGACCAATTGTCAAATATAGCTAAATTTGTTGAATCAAAAATGAAAAATATCGTTCCAATGGTAGAGAAACCTAGTGCTATTAATGCTAAGGTATGCCACATATGCGAAAAGCCTTTTAATGATAAAGATATCGTCGTTCGCGATCATGACCACTTCAGTTCATTATTCAGAGGTTGGGCCCATCAGGCATGCAATTTGAACTTTAGAAAATTGTTTGTCGTTCCAATCGCCTTCCATAACCTTTCAGGGTATGATAGTCATTTTAATATAAAAGATATAGCCAAACGGGGTAGAGTGAGCATACTTCCCGTCAATATGGAAAAATACATTTCTTTTACACAATACGATTCAGAAACTAGCATTAAATTTAGATTTATCGATTCATATAGGTTTATGGGAGTAGGCCTAGATGAACTAGTATCTACTTTAAGAGCAGAAGACTTACAAATTTTAAAAAAGGAATTTTGCGATTTAGATGAAGAAAAATTCAAACTTTTAACAAAGAAGGGTGTTTTTCCATATGATTACATTAACAACTTAGATAAATTGAACGATACGCATTTACCATCCAAAGAACAATTTTACAATAAACTGAATGATGAGGATATTAGTGATGAGAAGTATGCTCATGTACAAAATGTTTGGCAGCAATTCAAAATTAAGAACTTGGGTGAATATAGCGATTTGTACATGCGCACAGATATCCTTCTTCTTGCTGATGTCATGGAAAATTTTCGAAAAACTGCTTTAAAAACGTACGACTTGGATCCTGCATGGTATTACACCATGCCTGGATATACGTGGGATTGTATGCTAAAGTATACAAAGTGTAAATTACAAATTCTCAAAGAAGTTGATATGATAATGTTTATTGAAAAAGGTATAAGGGGCGGAATATCGGTTTGTTCTAACCGATACGCCGAAGCCAATAATCAGTATATGGAGACATACGATCCTACAATACCAACAAAGTACCTGTTTTACCTAGACGTTAATAACCTCTACGGTTGGGCCATGTCTCAGTACCTACCTTATGGAGGGTTCAAATGGGTCGACACTAACATCGACGTCACTCAAATACCTGACGATGCATCAGAAGGCTATATTCTCCAAGTTGATTTGGAGTACCCCGAAACGCTGCACGATTTACACAAGGACTTTCCATTTTGTGCCGAACACCGCGTTCCTCCTGGTTCAAAATTACCTAAACTAATGACCACCCTTTATAACAAAGAAAACTACATTTTGCATTATAGAAATTTAAAGCAAGCTTTAGCACATGGTCTTTTACTTAAGAAAATTCATAAAGTTTTAAAATTCAAACAATCTGCGTGGCTGAAGCCCTATATTGAGTTGAATACTCGGTTGAGGGCTGCAGCTACCAGTTCTTTTGCCAAGAACCAGTTTAAACTAGCAAACAACGCTGTGTTTGGTAAAACAATGGAAAATATTCGTCTTCACAGAGTGGTTAAGCTAATAAGCTCATATGATGGTCGATACGGGGCTAAAAATTTAATATCTAATCCGAGATTTCACAACCGAACAATTTTCGATCATAATTTGATGGCTATAGAATTAAAAAAGGCTGAGCTCGTTTTCAATAAACCTCTGTATATTGGTATGGCTATTTTAGATATTTCAAAAACATGTATGTACGATTTTCATTATTCTTTTCTGCTTCCAACAGTGGGGGTAGATAATTGTAAGTTATTGTATACAGACACCGATAGTTTTATATATGATATACGTTGCGATGATGTATACAAAAACATTATTTTTAATCACATTGAAAAATTTGTTACGCCAGATTACGATCGTAGTAATCAATACTCCATACCGTTAGTTAATAAAAAAATTCCTGGCTTAATGAAAGACGAAGCCAACGGTAAAATAATTACACATTTTGCAGGGTTAAGATCAAAAATGTACAGCTATAAAGTACAAGGGGAAAAGTCGTAAAGAAATCAAAAGGGGTTAGATATAACGTGGTTAAAAATAAAATTAAATTTGAAGATTATGTTGATTGTTTAAAAAATTTTAAAGAAAAAACTGTAACGCAATGTACCATTCGATCTTACGCTCACAACGTATTTAGCATTCAACAAACAAAAATTGCATTAAGTCCACACGACGATAAAAGGAAACTAATTCCGAGGTCATTTGACACGCTGCCGTGGGGTCACTACAGCTTAGACAAATAATGTTTTAGAGTTTCAATCATCACTTTTTAGTTTTTTAAAATGTAACTTACAAATTGTACTATATACTTTATGTACTATATTTTATTAGTTTTTAAAATAAATATTGCTTTACTATTTTTGTCTATTGTACTATATTTTATTAGTTTTTAAAATAAATATTGCTTTACTATTTTTGTCTCATATTTTGAGTAGGTAAGAGAAAAAAAGCAGAAGTATTGTTTTATTCATAAAAAGAAATTATTTTTGTCAACATAGTTTTTAATTGGTTCAATATGTTATCGTCAGGACATGGTACTTCAAATATATTTCAGCTGAAGGTTCTTGTAAAAAAAAAAAAAAAAAAAAATGGTGTAAGGCGCTGACAATTGTGGTTAATAACTATATTAAAATCAAGAGCGCTATTATACCGTTCGACTTTCTTTACTTTTTAATAAAACAAAACTTTTCTAAAAATTATTTATTCAAGTCATTAATTATAGAAATTTTATAAAAATAAATGTACTCTCTAAGAGCGTGGTTTAACAAATCATTTGGAAGTATATCACACATTGAAAATAACAATTGTACAGAGTCATCACGTGTTTTACAAAAATCGATAATATTATGATAATATAAACAGAAATTAAGTTCTTCTAATGCAGCCACTCTATTGGACACCAATTGTTTATCAGTTTCAAGAATTTCATGAACTTCTTCTCCACACAAATAGTATTCAACGCCATGTTTCTTTACAACGAGGAATTTAATATCGTCATAAACCAGTTGCGTAATCATACAATAATCACCACATGGAAATGTTATGGGGTCATACTCGTCTGGATATGTAGGCAAGTCTTCCTCGAAAAAATCATCCATCTTTTGTCTGAGAATATCAACAAAAAGAGCCCATTCGAAAGTTCCAAAAGATATTTTAGTAGACCTAAAGTGTTGAGCCAAAATGATTGCTGGAGTAAACGATCTCGCTGGACTTATACCGCATCGAATGTCGTATCCTGATAACATATATGAGGTTTGAAGTAGGTAATGCATCTCACGTTTTGCAGCATCTTCATAGGATTGTACAATTTTGTCAAGTTTTACAGAAGGTTTTAGCTTTTCGAAAAATTGATCGAATTCAGCATCAATATCATCCATATCACTATCGCTATCACTCTCGACTAATACTTCGATACCACTGTCTTGACTGCACATTTTTACTGATCGACTGCAAACAACTGAGAACGTCAAGCTTGATTTTTGCAATTTATACTTTTGCTCCCCCCCACTTTTACCTCCTATTCATAGTCTCCCACTTTTACATTCGGTGTAGGCCCGTGACTTGCAGAAATTTGTTCGTGATCCTATACAAAATCATCGTTTTTGATCCAACTGTTACCTTTTAGCCCCAACCATTTAACGTACATTTTATTTCCTTTGCGTTTAAGAATCTTCTCCACCAAGTAGATATCAGGATTTGCGGTTTTCTGTAATTCTTCTTCGTAGAATGCGCCTTTGATTGGTGCACCCTCCATGTCCTCGAGAAGATACGTAGCGGGATTGGTTATCTTACATTTTGCAACTTTAAATAATTCTGTAGTCCAATTGGGCGTATAGCCTTTTTCAAAAACGTGTTTCGCTTTACTAATGCGTACAATATCACCGACTTTAAGTTTTCTAGGCCCTGCAATTTTCAAGTGAGAATATTTTTGTTTCAAAATATATTTTTCGTTTGTCTTGTTTATCTGCGCAGGCTTACATCCAATCGTTCTATGTTTCGTTTCATTATATTCTTTTGTTAGGTTAGGTAAGGCATCAAGCCACTTGTATGTTCCAACTAAACTAAAGTATTTATATAATTTCGATTTTAAAGTTCTTATTGCTCTTTCGGCAATTGCAGCTTTGACAACACTGTATGAATTATAATGATTAATGTTGTATTTGTTCATTAAATTTTGGAATTTTGTATTGAAAAATTCGGTTCCTTGATCTGTCTGCACATTTTTCGGTATTCTTTTGGAGTGAGCGAGAACATCGGCAAAAGCTTTCGTTATTTCCTCACCTGTCTTTGTCTTAAGTGGGCGTGTCCACATAAATTTCGAAAAACAGTCTATTATAACCATAATCATTTTGAAATTTTTATTTTGATGCGCATAAGGACGAATTTCAGCCAAATCCATTTGCCATAGATCATCCAAACCTTTAATAATTGTACGACGTCTAGGATAGTTTTTTCGAGCAGGTCTATGCAACTCGTTAACAAGTTGAATCTTTTCCTTTGACATGATGACTAATGTAAATTAAGGTGTTGCAGTTAGTTTTGTAATACGGGATTGTAAATCGTTGATATTCAAGTTAATTTCTGAAAATTGTACATTTGCAGTTTCACGTAGTAATAATAAGTCCTTTTCATTGGTTTTCGTTATCTGATTGGTGCTTTGTAAAGTGTTTTGTAATACTTTTAGTTTATTTTCATTAGTTTTTGTAATTTGATTAATGCCATTTAGATTTTTTTGTAATAATCCCACCTCTTTTTTTACATCATCTATTACGTCATTTGGAACTGTATTAATTTGATCGTTTAGCTGCTTAATATTTTTTGACATTAAATTTGTAATATCGGTAATTTTAATCAAAAACTCATCACGTAATTTTTTCAGATCTTCATTATATAGGTGCTGTAATTGATTTTGGATTTGAATTATATCAGAACGTAGAGGCGTCAACGTTTTTTCAATCTTTTCCAAAACTGTATTAAGTGATTGTATTTTAGCATTATATTCGTTGTCTGTGTCAGTTTTAATTTTTGCTATATCACTTCGAAGGAATCCTTTGTTTTAATCGCATCATCTACGTATTTTTTCGTTGCCATATGTTTACCTGCTGTAGGTGGATTTCTCGAGATGAATGTTTCAAGGTCTATAGTTTTATCTGCAATACCGTTTACACTGTCATTTAACTTGTCCAGAGTTACTTTGTTTATGCTATAATTATTTTTAAAACTGTTTTCCAACTGCCTTAATTTAAGCAATGGTTCCACCGCCTTAGAACTTTGTCTACGTCCAAACTTATCGAGACTCATGATGAAAATGATTATAATATGTAATGTACTCTAATATATGATATCTGCTTCTCGAAGTTCGTCGATTATGCTGACGATTTCGTTGTTTACCGAAGTATTTCCAGCATTCTTCGAAGCCATCAACAACTTCAATCGATCGCAAAGTTCGTTGGGATCATCCCAATAAACATATTCTATAGGCTTCTTATTGTAAATTAATTGGTTTTTATTTAACATACCTTTACCAGAGTACTTGACGACGACGATCCCTTTACCACCCTGTATAAACATAGGTTTTATTATATTTAAATATTTGTCTCTCCTTGTACCTTTTAAATTTCCTAAAGAATTTCGGTGTACCTAAGACATTTCTAAAAATTGTTTATAGGGGGCCAAATCCTCCTTTGTATAACTAGGATCACTGTAGAAAATAAGCTGATATAATCCCGGTGTTCCCTTTGCATAATACCACTTTCCATCAGAATTTAGGATTTTTATACTTCCCATGTTTTTGTCAAAGTCTATGCGCTTGTCACCTAAATACTACCAATCGTTTCCAGGTTCATAAATAGGACCATACACGGGATCAATTTTATCATCTTTATTCCAAAAATCTTGAATGTATGGTTGACTCATTGGCGGATACTGTTCAAGGTATTGCTCAACTACTCCTGGTGCCATCCGTTCTTCAGAATGTTCAGGTTCATCAACTTCGCTAAATTCTTCACGGGTACTACCTCCATCATCTTCAACTATAGTGTCTATCGGTATGTTTTTTATTTTTTGGTGCGGCGATGAGGCTGTTTGTGGATTGAAATGAGACAAAGAGAAATCCTGCTGATTTGTTAACTCTGTTTTCGGCTCGATCTTTGACACGTTTAACAAGTTATTTGAATTTTTTTGAATTTTTCTCAGAGGTTCAGCAATTGGTTTAAATAATCTATTAATAGATTCATCCTCCTCCGTTCGACCTAGTTTCAGAGCCAAGTACTTTCTTCGAATAGAACGTCTAAGTTCGGCAATTTTTCGTTTGCGAGCTGCATCCGTCGACATCTTGACGTCAAGTAATGAGTAACGTATGACACCTACATTTTTATATATTTATCAAAACCTTTACGATACCGACCATCGTTAAGATCAAAGTCTTTTGCGATTACAAGAGTACCGTATCAATCGTTCCAACATTCAGAACATACCTTTTTGAAATCGTCAAAGGACATGTCAGGCGATACGTGTTCGTCAAAAATATGTTTAAGGTTAATCTCATCCTGTTTAAATACCACAATTACGTTACAGTTATCTCTCACCATCTGTTTTGGAACTTTAGAGTAAGTTTGACAGAGATATGCAGCATCGATATCTTTGTGTCGACACATGGAGTAATATTCACGAATTTTCTGCTGCCCATCGCATGCTACATCATCAAATATAAATATTGAATTTGGTTTAGCATCGTTGGGACTTAGAATTTCTTCGTTGTCTTTGAATGGGAAATAACCCACCTCCTTCATACCAGATAAAACTTCTTTCAGCAATTGGTACTTTGGTTGGTACAATGACTTTGAATAAACATAAACATTTTTGAATTTAGCTCCATTTGGATCGTAAAGAAGTGCCATCATTGCGTTCGTTTTCCCGCATCCACTAGGTCCACATATAATAGCACGAAACGAATTAGGTAATAATTTACCATGTTTACTTTCAGTTTTTTCCGTATTAAAATCTAAGTTGCTTATGGGCAACGTCTGAGTCTGTTGAACTACCTTCATCGTTTATCGTAATTTTATTGCGATACCCTATATATAAGCAAATTCACTAAAGTATGCATCATTCTAAATGTTGGTGTACGAGGGACAAGGTGTTCTCAATACTATTATCAACAAGTTACCGTTCGAACTTCATTTTCCGGGCTATAGATACTGTGGACCCGGTACTAAATTACAAAAACGTCTTGCGCGTGGTGATCCTGGCATTAATCCTTTGGATACTGCATCTAAAGCACACGATATTGCATATTCCAAGAATCATTCTCTAGACGAACGCCATAAGGCCGATTGGGAACTTGAAAACAAAGCTTGGGAACGCGTCAAGTCGAAGGACGCGACTTTTGGTGAAAAATCAGCCGCTTGGCTTGTTACTACAGGAATGAAGGCTTAACGTAAAATGGGTGCAGGATTAGGCGACCAAGCTGTTGCTTGGATGCTTAAAGTGGCTAAACGAAAACTTGGGTTAGGAGCGATTAAAGGAAAAGTAGGAAAATCTTTGAAGAAGAATCCTTCATCGGATCTGAAAAAGTCAGCCGCTCATGCGTTAAAAGTAGCACGAATGTTAATTAAAAAATCTGGAGGGCGAAAAAGTGTTAGAATTCCTAGGATAATTCCGATTCCAAAGAGCGGAGGATTCCTTCCTTTGATTCCATTATTTGCTGGTCTATCAGCTCTTGGTGCGTTATCAGGAGGCGCGGCCGGCATCGCCAAGACAGTCATCGATGCCAAGAATTCTCAAAAGAAACTTGAAGAAGATCAAAGACATAATAGAGCTATGGAATCTATTGGTAAAGGATTATATTTACGAAAAAACGCAAAAGGAGGATTGGGATTATTTTTAAAGAAACAAAAAAACTACCGTTGAAGCTACCCTCTAGACCTCTATACGATAAATACTTGATTGCGTATGCTAAACGTTTAAAAATACCATATTTTCGTGGAGTTTTCATGAGAGACACTTTACCAAAGACATCTCACCGAAAAGAATCCGCCATTTTAAATTTAGATACGTCGAGAAATCAAGGAACTCATTGGGTAGCTTATAGAAAGATAAACGATATCGTAGACTATTTTGATTCATTCGGTAATCTAAAGCCGCCGAAAGAACTTGTTTGTTATTTAGGTAAAGCAACAATATTTTACAACGACGATCCATATCAAACTTATAACCAAATTAATTGTGGACATTTATGTTTAAAGTTTCTATACAATGGAGGCCATACTAGCGTACATAGACGGAAAAAGGACGCTACAATCCCTTAAAGAAGATGAACTAAGCATACTTCCTGTCGACTATTTGATACGGCACGTTAGACCTGGAGAATTGTTGGATGTTTGGCACAAATTACCTAATGAATATAAATGTAATTTTAATTTACAAATTCGTTTACCTTGTTACGTACATTATAATAGGCCTGACGCTCAAACTCACTTTGATGGGCCTGCAGATGCGCAGGCTGATTGTCACGCTTGTAATTATTATTTAAAAAAATAAATGAATAAAAATTATAAATGTGTATATATATATAAATCCTTACATCACTCATTCTACATCAGTCATGTTGTTAACTTTAACGAGTACCACTAACGAGTTCTCATTCGTTCCGCAGACCCCAATCATATTAAATCCTGAAAATTCATATTTTCTAGGATTGTTGGGGTTCTGTTCGTACAATTCAATACCCAATATTGATGGAGAGAAGTTTTACTATTATGAAAATAATAAAAAATTAAAGACCATCGAAATTCCTACGGGGTGCTATGAAATTACGGATATCGAAAAATATATAAAGAAGGAACTGGAGGTGCGAACCAACAGCATTGACGAGTTTTCATTGCAGCCGAATAACAATACTCTCAAATGCGAAATATACTGCCGAAATCACGCTATTTCATTTGTACAGGATGATAGTCTTGGTAATATTTTAGGATTTTCCAAGACAATTCTTGCTCCAGACCGAAAGTATGCATCGGATCTACCTGTAAACATTATAAAAGTATCTAGCATACACTTTGATTGTAACATTACTGAAGGAGCCTTCTACGGAGATAGACCTACGCATTCAATATACGAGTTCCCGATAATCGAAAATCCTGGATATCAGATTATAGAACGTCCACATAATCCGATATACTTACCTGTAAGCAGTAGCAGAGAAATAACAAACATAACTGTTGTGGCGCTTGATCAGCAGCAGAGACCCGTAAACTTTCGCGGTGAACTAAGTACTCTTCATTTGGAGTTACAAGAACGTTAAATGGGTTTAGTTATAAACACTTCTGCATACGTGACGTTGTCAGTACCAACCAGAGCTCCTCAGCGACAAGTCGTTATATCTACACAAAACCTATTATTTCTTAAATCGATTGGATTAAAACCTAAACGAAATGGGAAAACGCCAGCATGATGATGATGGTGATGAATCGACGATGATGAAACGTTTTCGATTCGATGAAGGTGGTATCGATCCAAAATTCAACCTTTATAAAAAACCACGATTTGATGATACCATTAGAAAAGAAGAATATCGATCCTATAGTCCATACGTTAAATCGTTCAACAACAGCGACGTCATTGAATTTATCATAAATCAATCTGATGCATTTTTCGCCATGCCTGACACTCTATTGGAAATTAAAGGAAAATTGGAAATTACTGGCGGGGGAAAATGTGAATTAGCACCCAATTTTGGAGCGTTTCTTTTCGATAGCTGTTCCTACAGCGAATGCTCTAGATAAATAGAAGTCGTTAGAGATCCTGGAATCGTAAGCACCGTACGAGCCTTAACATGCTATGGACCGAAATACAGTCGTTTCATGAGTATTGCGGGATGGAATTATCCCGATAACCCGCTTCTGAATGGTTCAAAACATTTCAATTTGCTTATGCCTCTTAAACACATTTTCAACGTTTTCAATGATTATACTATGATTACCTATGGTAGACAAACATTTCGTTTAGTTCGATCACGTAACGATAATGATTGTGTCATTGTCACAGAGCAGCCTATAACCGGAGGTAGTGGTATGACCTCTACAACCGTTAAATTGATAATTGAAAGTATGGAAGTAAAAATTAAACATATCTTCCCTAATGATGAAATTAAAATTAAACTTATGGAACCCATCAAAAATGATCGCCCTATATTGATTCCGTTTAGAAACTGGGAATTAAATGAACTACCATCAATAACTAAAGATTCTAAACGAGAAATTTTTGCCGTAAAAACTAGTGCTGCCGTAGAACGTCCACGATATATATTAGTTTGCTTCCAAACTGACAGGCGGAATAAACTAAGTAGCGACCCCACTAAATTTGATAATGTTAACCTAACCGGTGTTAGAGTATCTCTAAACGGGGAATATTGGCCAAACGAACGAATGCTTTTAGATTTTAAAGAAGACGACTATGCTAGAATTAATGCAAACTATATAACCGGTACACCGAAAACGGCTCTTCTAAACTATGAAGCATTCAAACAATACGCATTATTTGTGATTGATTGTTCAAAGCAGGAAGAGACCATGAAATCTTCTACGGTTGACGTAAAATTGGAAATAGAAGCAGACACAGGATTCCCCGCTAATACCAAAGCATATTGCATCATAATTCATGATCGTTTGATGGAATATCGTCCTCTTACGGAAGTAGTTAAGAGTATTATATAAGTCTCTCAGTCTCGTTTCTGTCATCATGAGGATCGCATTCGTTGACATCCAAGGCTTCTGCATCGACGGTATTTTTCATCCGAAGGAATTGAGTATCGCAATTGGTTGTAAAAAATACCACGCTTTGTTCACACCGCCTACACCTTATTCTAACCTAAATACGCCTGATAGAATTAGCGCTAGATATGTTGAGAAACATATTCATGGGATCAACTATTCCTCTGGAGACGTGGATTATTCCAAGTTAAACTCGATTTTGGAAACATATTTACTAAACCATGCTGATTATATTTACGTGCGAGGAAGTGAAAAAGCCGAATTTTTACTAAAAAAGTGTCACGTGTCACGTCCTATAATAGTAGATGTATGCAAGTTCGATGGAACCCCGTGTGCAACAGAAAAATTCAGTAGTGACTCCAAAACCTGCATGTACCACGCCAATGGATCATTTAAATGTACCCAGAAGAACGTCGAAAGTCTACGCCAATGGTTTCTTAATTGCATACCTTTGTAATTTTTTTTGTTATTAATAAATGATTATAAATGAAAAAAAAAGGTTTTTAATTGAAACTCCTTATTAATTTCATGCATTTATTTTCGTTTTACAAGAAGAATAAAATTTTTTATTTATAATTTTTACAATAATTTTCAATATTATAAACAAAGTAGATGATAGTGTTATACAACTAACTACATATAATTTAGAATATTTGGGCTCTGACATGTCACTCAAATCGATCGGTGGTGGTGGTGGAGTCTGCCAATCTTTGAATTCTCCTTCAGTGCCATCATTAAAAATCAATTTTAATTTGTATCTCTTTGCTTCATCGATTGCTATGGAAAACGTATTTAGCTTCATATTATTTACCACCGAGAAATTCATCTTTCGCCATTCCGTTTGATTATCAAAACGTATCGCCATTTGCTGTACGCCACTCGGTACGTTTGTATACAGTATATTGTTTAATATAGCCGTAAGTATAATGAAATTAGCCTTTAGGATGGCCATATTTGCGTCGGTTGGATTCTTCTAAGTGGATACTGATTAGGATGATATCTCTCAATATCCTCCCAAAGACTTAAATTTGTTAAATCTCTTAAAACTTGTTTTTTATCTTCATATAATTTTGTCTCTTCTTAGTTTTTGAACTTTTATACCAAACTCTTCAATTCTACGTCTATTCTCTTCGCTAGACATCTCAATACTGAATACTATACTTATTTTACTTTAAAAACCAGGTGTAGGATACGCCTTCTCTCGGAGATCTGGGTTGTTAACCTTGACGCTTGATACTAGCAGAAACTAACCGTCAAACGTCAAACGTGAAACGTCAAACGTCAACCGTCAAACTTCAAACGTCAAACGTCAAACGTGAAACGTCAGTCGTCAAACGTCAAACGTCAAACGTCAAACGTCAAACGTCAAACGTCGAACGTCAAACGTGAAACGTCAAACGTCAAACGTGAAACGTGAAACGTCAGTCGTCAAACGTCAAACGTCGAACGTCAAACGTGAAACGTCAAACGTCAAACGTCAAACGTCAAACGTCAGTCGTCAAACCTTTCGGTGCACATACCCCCATTTTTCCCATTTAAATCGGACCACGTGATACACGCTAAGGTCCTTCTGTCATTGCGCATGATTTTCCTCTTGTATGTTAATCTATATCACGCTTTCTACATAACCCCCTTTTTCCCGTTTAAATCGGACCAACGATAGCTGAGATATACGCTAAGGTCCTTATGGCATTGCGCATAATTTTTTCTTTTCAATGTCAATCTATATCACGCTCTCTTCATAATGCCGTTTTTCCCATTTAAATCGGACCAATAGCAGTGAAGATATACGCTAAGGTCCTTTTGTCCTGTCATTGCGCATGCTTTTTCTTTTCGATGTCAATTTATATCACGCTCTCTTCATAATGCCGTTTTTCCCGTTTAAATCGGACCAATAGCAGTGAAGATATACGCTAAGGCCCTTTTGGCTTTACCACTACGCAAAAATTCTATTCAACGAAATTTAATCCCCCCACTCCCCCCACTACCCCGTTTTCCTCTCAGACCGTCTGTCTCACTCTTATCCATTGAATATGTACCTCTCACTCTTACACGTTGAATTCCCTATGTGGTCCCATATGAACGTTGCTGCTCTACTAAAGTAATCATGATTTTTTCGACCTCAAGTTTTTGACGGATTTTAACATTTCGGGGGCTCTTGAATCCGTTTTAAACTTAAGCTTTAATCCACCCTTCGGTGAACTGATTATATTTTGGGCCTAATCGGAACATCTGGGGGTACTGTATGGGGGATCTTTTTATACTTTATGGAATACATCTGTTATTTTTGCTTAGAGAAGAAACTTCTTTAAATAAAAGTTTTTCTCTAGAATTTTTGCTCCATATATAATTTTCCTAAAAACTTTATTGAATGTATCTGTTATTTATGCTTGGAGAAAAACTTCCCTGATTCAATTTTTTTGGCAAAATTATTTTTTCTTCTATACATAATTTTCGTAAAATGACCCGTATTTGAGACATTTGAGGATAAGTGACAATTTTAAATTTTAATTAAACATAACTCTTCGCTTCGGCTATGAAACACCAGCCACGGCATAAAATCTTGTGCTTTTATGTATAATTAAACAACTATTTTTTCCAAGTTTTAATAGAAAATAGTAACATTATAAAACTAAAAATCCATTAATATTACATGTTTAACCCAAATTTATATTAACTCCAATTTAAGTTCAAAGTAAAATTTTGGAAAAAAAATACCCTATTACAGTTTTTCTTTGATTGATTTTGTTTACTAAGGAGAACGTCATTTTTGGACTGTTTTTTGTCTTTTTAGGAGTCATAAGAAATACACAAGTTCTATATAGAAAATTTTTTGCACTCTTTTGGTTTTGAAAATGTACAAATTCTCGAAAATAAATCAAATAAAACAAAAGAACTATCCCTGAAATGATACATATTTATTAAAACAGACATAAAATATTTATCTAACGTTATTTTAATTCTAACTAATTGTAAGCTTTTTAATTTTATTCTATATTTTAACGCCACTGATATTTTTTAAATTTGTAAACACTCAGGTTTTTGTTTTCCTACTGTATATATCTTGTTAAATCAAATTATATTATTTCGAATACACCTCCACACGCTGTAAAACAAAAGATGGGGCTTTAACTGTTTTAAAAAATTACATGTATTTTAGTTCCTCATGTTTTTAAAAATAATTTACTGAACCAGAAGATAAAGAATATGTTATCCAAAATATATCTGTCGCCTATAAAATAAAAAATAAAATAAAAATTTATGACCAAATAAACCAAGGCACTTTATTTATTTAAAGTAAAAGAAATACGTACATACTAAACGTCCGTAAAATAAACACATGTGGTTTTAAGGTCTAAAAGGGGCTGAATTTTACACAAACTAGAAACATTTTATGCAATTTCAAACGGATCAGTGTTGTCAAACTTACAGAGTTCACGAAAGACGCTATTAGTATTTTTAAATTCTTCTCAGTAATAGGGTATTTTTTTTTTCTAAAATTTTACTTTAAACTTAAATTGGAGTTAATATAAATTTGGGTTAAACATGTAATATTAATGGATTTTTAGTTTTATAATGTTACTATTTTCTATTAAAACTTGGAAAAATAGTTGTTTAATTATACATAAAAGCACAAGATTTTATGCCGTGGCTGGTGTTTCATAGCCGAAGCGAAGAGTTATCTTTAATTAAAATTTAAAATTGTCACTTATCCTCAAATTTCTTAAATATGGAAAATTTTAGGAAAGTTATGTATAAAAGAAAACATATAGAGAATAATTTTGTAAACAACTTTTATTTAAGGAAGTTTCTTCTCCAAGTATAAATAACAGATACATTCAATAGAGTAGAAAAATGCCCTTGTATAAAGTAGCCCCAGATGTTCTGACTATGCCCAAAATCCAATCAGGTTACCACATAATAGATTAAAGCTTGTTTAAAATTTAGTGTTTTTCTCTTTATCCGCTTTGGAGTTATGTTCAAAATTCAAAATTTTCACTTATCCTCAAATTTCTCAAATACGGGTCATTTTACGAAAATTATGTATAGAAGAAAAAATAATTTTGCCAAAAAATTTGAATCAAGGAAGTTTTTCTCCAAGCGTAAATAACAGATATATTCAATAAAGTAGAAAATTACTCTCTCATAAAGTAACCCCCTGATGTTCCAACTATGCCCAAAATCTAAGCAGCTTACCGCATGGTAGATTGACGCTTAAATTTATAATTTGTTGCTTTTTTTTAATCCGTTTTTGAGTTCAAAATGTTCAAAATTCCAAATTTTCACTTTTCCTCAAATTTCTCGAATACGCTCCATTTTAGGAAAATTATATATGGAGCAAAAATTCTAGAGAAAAACTTTTAATTAAAGAAGTTTCTTCTCTAAGCAAAAATAACAGATGTATTCCATAAAGTATAAAAAGATCCCCCATACAGTACCCCCAGATGTTCCGACTAGGCCCAAAATATAATCAGTTCACCGAAGGGTGGATTAAAGCTTAAGTTTAAAACGGATTCAAGAGCCCCCGAAACGTAAAAATCCGTCAAAAACTTGAGGTCGAAAAAATCATGATTACTATACTTTCCTTATCTTTATGTACACAGATAGGAAACAAATAAAACTTAAGAATTTTTTTTCTTGAAAATCAACACGCATTGTAGTAGAATAAAGAAATTTGATTATTTTTTATTTGACCAACTGTTTGTCATTAACGCAGTATAACATTTATAATTAATATTTAAGGTAGGTACTCCATAAAGTAAAATAAAAAATATGATATACATAGGGTAAAAATTGTCTTATAGCTTGTATTTTAACTAACCACTTCTCAAACTATTACTACATTTATTTTTAAATATTTTTAATTATGATTTTTATCCTCATTTCAGTAATATATTTGCTCTACTTTTAGCTTTAATAGTCAAAATTACTGTAAAAATTAGAGAAATATTAGACAACATTCAAACTTTGGATTTTGCTTTTTATTTTATTTAATGATCAAATAACTCGGATATTAGCCATTCCAAAACCTATGCAGTGCATGTGTCACATAAAATAGACATTTTTATTTATTAAACTTAACATTTTTTATAATGTTACAAAAAAATTTTTTTCTATAGTTGGTTAAATTTTTAAATACAATGATAAATAAGTAACATATGCTTGACTGGCCCAACCACTGATCTGTATTATTTTACTGGATAGGATATGGCCCCCTAAAAAACGTTCCGAAAAATTGGCCGATTTGGGCAAATAATATGGTGGACCGGATGTTATTTAACGTAACCTCTATTTCCATTTGTCATCACATTTGTCATTTAATTCTGTCAACAAGCTACGATGAAATGTTTTTATTGTGGAAAACAACGTAAAAAGAGTATGAAATAAACAATAAACGTTCATTCCTGAAGACACAATATGCTTCACGTTTCCATTTTTATATTTTCTTTCATAAAAAATCAAATCATGGGTGAAATTTCCCGAAGGACATCGCCCGCAAAAGGAATAGAAGAAGAATAAGAAGAAAAACTAATCAAATTATAGGTTAGGTATGTCAAATTATCCCAAATTTTAGTTCTGTGAACCCACCATAATTTGCCCAAATCGGACAGCATTGTTGCACTTCCGATCTCCTTGGTGGAACTATTTTTTAGTATGTTAAATATAGCCTATATCCTATCCAGTAAAATAATACAGATCAGTGGGCCCAACACTTGATTTCAGAGCTTATTATTTACAATGGAAACCTTTACAATGGAATCCTTTACAACGAAACGATTTATTATTACCTATTTGAGAGCGGTTCAAAGAATTAGAATCTCTTTTTAAAAACATTTTAGGCATATCGAATTATCTAAAAACAAATTGGTCTCTTCGCCCTTTAAATTCATTCGCGTATACAAATTTACCAATGGATTATTTCTGGCAATAATTATTATAATATTGAAAACTGTTCATAAGGCCAAACTTTATTCTCGTGTGTTATTTAAAAAATGTTTTTTTTTTATTTCATTCTATTAAAAAGCATGTTAAATTTGAGATTAAAACTTTATCATGAATTTAAATAGTTTTTCAAAAAATCAAAGAAGCAACATATACTTTCCAATTATACAAGGTTCTCTAAAAAAGTAATACAATATCACAGTTTTCCGTACTGATTTTAAAGACGTGTATAGTGCAAAAAAAAACATTTGAAAACCATTTTTTTGGAGTAAATGGTTTTCATTATTATTCAAAAATGTTTACCGATGTACTACTTTTTTAATTTTAAACAAATCTTTATAGGGTACATCAGTACGGACATACATCATTTTCCCATTTTCTTTATTTGTATTTTATATCACCATTTAAAAGAACATTTCTTAAAGTTTAATTTGAGTTAAGCATTCTCTATACCTAAAACTAATAATTTTGGGAGATTTTTAAATCTAAATGACAAAAAAGATAATTCACAAAATAGTTTAATTTTAACTGGTCACTGGTTGACTGGAAATAGACTGTGTGTTAATTAGTGATTAGAATTTAACTAGCTGTAATTGATTGAAATTTTTTTTTTACAATATCCTTAAAATTTAATAACTATTTAGGAAAAATGTGTTTATTGGAATCGTAAAAATATTATTATTTTAAAAGATATTTTTTATTAAATATGTGTAAAATGTTTTTATTGAAACGACAATTTAAATAAATACATAAGAAATAGTAATAAAAAAATGTAAAAAGAAAATTTCAAATAAATGGTTAAATATTATTAAAATTTATAAAGTACTAACTAGTAACTACCTATTTGTGACAAATGTGTTTATTCATTTCGTATATGTTATTGTTCTTATTTTAAAAAACATTTTTCAGCGAATAAAAGTAAAAATGTTTTTATCGAGACAAAAAATGTATCGAATACATAAAATAAAGAGCAATAAAGCAATTTTAAATTTAGAATGAGGATATTTAATGCTTGGCATTTTATATTATACTCTTCACAGTGTAGCAGACCCTCTTAACCAGCGATTTTTTTATAAACATTTTTTTTTTTGGGAATAAATAGGCTTCCCAATTTTTATTTAGATTTTTTTCTTTTAGTAATTAATAGGCTTCATCTCCTTATAGAGCTTGATTTTTAATAAACATTTCAAGTTGATATAATACTTCTTTTAGATGAATGATTTTTTTTTAATTTTAACCCAACTTAACCCCCTAATGTTAATCAGATTTTTTAAAAATTTAATAGGTTTCGTCCTCTAATATGACTTGATTTTTCCTGAAAATTTAAAGTTGATATCATGTTTCGTTTTTGATTTATGATTTTTTAAAGTTTCAACCCCCCCACTAATCTCCCCATTTTTAATCGGATCTATTTAAAAATCAAGAGACTTCGTCATCTCATAGAGCTTGATTTTTTTTTTAATTTCAAGTTGGTATTATGTTTCGTTTTAGATTTATGATTTTTTTACATTTAAACCCCGCTTAAACCCATACTTTTATTAATTTTTTTTAATTCACTAGACTTTGTCCCCTTATAGGACTTGATTTTCCCTTAAAATTTCAAGTTAATATCATGTTTCGTTTTTGATTTATGATTTGTTTAAAGTTTTAACCCCCCCTTAAAACCCCCTTTTTAATCAGATTTATTTAAAAAAAAAAGTAGTCTTTGTTCCCTTATAAAGCTTGATTTTTCCTGAAAATTTTAAATTTATATCATATTTCGTTTTTAAATTATGATTTTTTTAAGTTTTAACTCCCCTATAACCCCCTATTCTTATTCAGATTTTTAAAAAATTATTAGTTCTCGTCCTCTCATAGAACTTCATTTTTCCTAAATGATTTATAATTTTTTTTAAGTTTCAACCCCCCCTTAAACCCCTCATTTTTATTCCGATTTTTTTCAAAATCAATATGCTTTGTCCCCTTATAAAGTTTGATTTTTCAATAAATTTCAAGAAGATATCATGTTTCGTTTTTGAGTTATCGTGCGGATAAAAAACGTGACATCGGACGGACAGACAGACGGACAAAAGTAAACATATAATACTCTTTACAGACTACTGTGTGAAGAGTATAATAATGTTGTAAATATTTGGTAAAATTTTATTACAATTTATTAATTTCTAATTAGTCTTAGCTACGCTTCGCCTATGAAACACCAGCCACGACATTAAATCTTGTGCTTTTTTGCCTAATAAAACAAATGACAATTTAACATTTATCTATTAAAAATGTTGTTTAAAATAAAAATAATATTAAACGAATTCAATAGATTTGTCCCAAATAGAAATAGTTACTAAATTTTTTGTATTGACGTACCCTATAAAGATTTGTTTAAAATTAAAAAAGTAGTACATCGGTAAAATTTTTTGACTAATAATGAAAACCTTTTACTGCACAAAAATGGTTTTCAAATGTTTATTTTGCACTATACACGTCTTTGAAATCAGTACGATTTTTATATAAAACTGGTTATAGCGTGTGAAATACCTTGTATAATCTCAGACTATTTTATTGTTATAATAAGAAAGGCAAGGAAAATTCAAATACATGAAATACAAGGTGTCCCATTTTGGAAAACTTTGATATGTATCAATTTCTTGGAGAACCTTGTATAATTGTCGCTTCTTTGATTTTTTGAAAAATTATTTAAATTTATGAAAAAGTTTGTGTTAACTGGTAGTCATAGAATGGAATGAAATGTTTTTTTTTAATAACACACGAGAATAAAGTTTGGCCTTACTTCGGGAACTGTTTACCTGAACAATTTCTAGATTTTTCCACAAAATCGTTGGAAAAAATATGTTTAATTTTGTAACTTACCGCTATATCTCGCGATAAAGGTATATTTTTTTAAAAAATATAATTGTTTTTCACAAAAAAAGTTTGATGTGTTTCATTATTTGTCAGGTGTAACGAAAAGAAAACATGTAAATATGTTTAGTTTTGAAAGAAATTCGTAGGAAAATTAATGATTCCACGTCGTTTATATAGATACTAAAAGTTAGTCATTTTTCAAATATTTAAGAAAAAAACTTGGTTTCTTGTTCCCAAAGCGGCTTTTTATTGACACTTTAAAGACTAAAAAAAGATATATTTTTACTGCCTAGGCAGAAAAAACAGACTTACTATGTAACGTTCCAGTTAATAAGTTAATTCAAACGGAAAGTTAATGGAATAATATTTATCGGCGGATACGAATGACTTTAAAGACCTAAAAATTATATGTTGGAGTTCTTACTATTTAATGATTTTGATTTAATTAATTGAAAGTAGTGTACTGAATTAGTAGTATAAGAATGGGCCATGTTCACATGTGAGATATGCTGTTTTATAAATTATATTGTAATAGTTAGTCGCTATACAAGTTATTCTAAATAGTCAGTTCGTTAAAAAAGCCAAAAGTTTTTAAATTAAGCCGAATTGAAATTTATATATATATATATATATAAATTATACGTCATCGGGAATAGACCAATCATCTTGTGTCGAAGTTTTTTTTTGTTATACAAAACCAAGCCAACGAACAAACCGACACACAGAATGTCGAAGTGAACGCACATCTAAGTGACATTAAAATTGACACCACCTAACCTTAGTTTTTTGTTTTGGTTTATTTTTATTATTAATATGGATCAGCTGGATTTATAAAAGTTTAATCAAGTGTTTTACCCATTGTAAACGAAAATATGATTACCGAGATAATTACTGCATTTTTTAACAATACTCATTTTTCAAAAGTCAGAAAGGTAAGACTTTGTTTTAATAGTAGGTAGTTACAGTTTATATGGAGCAAGTAAAACATATTTATCTCAGGTTTTATTTTTAGATCTGCCAAGCAAGAATATGGGGATAATTTCTTTTTCCATAAGAGAGAAGGAGACAAATTACACCTAAACATAAAGTACGGCAAAAACCTTCTGATGTGGTTGTTGTAATTAACAAAAATGAAATTTTTAGTGCACAATATGCTTAGGATATGCTGCATGTCAAGGTTTGTAATATTTATTATGCTTTTTTGTTTTTATATTACATATAATAAACAGTGTATAAGGCCCTTTATTCTTCCTATAAATATTTTTTTTCTAATTTTGACATTTTTTGTAATCGCAGCAAGTGTTAAAATAATCTAGAAACAGATTTTGTTAGTGAACCTAGTAATAATTATGATACCAAAGAATGCTGCAGAGCACCTATGAAATTTTGAGTTAAAAAATATGCCATATTTTTAGGCTCAAAAATTTTATGCTCCTCGTTTTTTGCAAAACTTAAAATGCTCTATAGCTTCGAACGAAGTCAGCAAAGCACCTCTGTTTTATAAAGTTTTTTCTGTAAAAACAGCAACACCATATATTTATGCCCTTGAAATATTATATTTTTAAAAATACATGGTGCTTGCTAACCTTCGAAAGAAGCCAGCAGAGCAATTCGGTTTTTTAAAGCTTTTTTCTAAAAACCACACCCCATTTTTAGAATATTTTTAGACTTTTGAAATATTGTAAAACTTTACTAAAAAAATTGCTAGTTTTAAATAATACAGGGTGCTTTGTTGGAACAAAGTCAGCAGGACACTTCAGTTTTTTAATTTGTTTTTTTTTTTTATATATAAAAACAACTACTTATGACACACGTTTAGGCTGTTTTAAAATCCTAAAAATGTGGTAAGTACATTTGTTTTCAGAAAAAAACTTTGAAGTTAGCAAGGAATTTTTTTTAAAATGCCGAATTTCGAATATTTTATAATATTGTAGGAGCCAAAAAACGTGGTGTGGTTTAAAAAAAAAACTGGGGTGCTCTGCTGGATTCGTTTGAAGCTAACAAAGCAACCCGTAATTTTTTATTTTATAATACTCAATAGCCTAAAATGAGACATAGCTGCCTAAACAAAAAATTGTATTTTTAAAAATAGCAGTTTTTTCGAAAAGCTCTATAATATTTCAAAAATGTGAAAATGTGGTGAGATTGTTTTTTTTTAAGTTTTGAAAATCCGAGGTTCTTTACTGATTCGTTCAGAGCTAGTAAAGCTCTGCTCGTCTTGTTACATAAAATAAAGGCATTTTGTAGCTGGTTATATAGTTATTTTGTAACTGCATATCTAACCCTTTTATTTTTTTCAGTTGGTTGTAAATATGTGGCTTCATAGAAGAAGTGAGGAACCATCTGTAAAATCTTCTCAGTGTTATTGGAAAGGCTCTAATTTATCAAAATGCGTAAATATTGATGTACACTTGGCTAGATTGTTAAAGAAACCTCTTCATCCACTACAGGAAAATAAATCAGTACTTTTATATTCTTAGGATTTGTATATATATTTTTATTTGTAAATAAATTGTTTTTAACTTCATTTTTCTCATTTTTTATTAAAAGGTTAATAAATAAAACTTTCACAGATTTTTATATTTTTGTTTGTAAACAATAATTGAAGAGTTTTTATTAAAAATCACCAATGTTAATAATAATAATAACTTAAGTCAATATTATTCTTTCTCCTTTTTTAAAGCTACTATTAATAAAGGTATTACTTTAGCTTGACCTATGATCAATTTTTTAATTTTGTGATATATTTGGTTCGACAAAAAAAAATTATAACCCTTTGACATTGGTTGTTTTTACTTAGATTTTCATAAATATTAAACGGAACTGCAAACATGTTTTACTATCGTAATAACGAATAGCAACATTAAATTTTTTTTTTCACATTTATCACTGTTGTCATTTTCATAAAGGATTGATAAGAAGGCACACTTTCTGGTTTTTTGAAAAAGGTGGCAAGAATTGTGATATTTTTAAATTTATCACCAGTGATACCACATGTAGTTACCCGATTTATTGAAATATATAGACTTTGCTACCACATTCAACTGAACTTGGTTGTTTTTAATATTTATCACTGTGACATAGGCGTTTTTGTCAAAATGTTTCATTTTAAACTGCTGTAAATAGGTGCCTTTGTTTTGGTAGTTTTAGTCCCAAAAAAATCTATGCATATACAGGTACTCATTCCTCTTTGATTTGTTCGAAAAGTTAAAATTTTATAAAAAATTACATTGGCTGTTTAAAAACTCATTATAATCCCTGAAATGTGATAATTAGGTAAATTAAATTAAAAAAACAAACAAAAAAAATTTATTAAATTAATATTTACTCTTACAAAATAGGTTCTTGTAAGTTAACAAGCAATTATGCAGATATTACTAAGTAAATGTACTTGCTAAAATTCACACACGAATGTGGTTTTAACATGTTAAATTAACTAACCCTTCTTATAACTCTTTCCACATGTATTCTTAGAGATGCTATTCTTTTACTTAATTGTATATCTTCTGGAGAACTTTTTTTATTCTGTGATACACTAGGTGTGGCTTTACTAAAGTGCATCCCATGTTTTCAAGTAGCTGAATATTCTGAAACCCCTATCTGCCATTATATGGGATCCAGGAACCAGTTTGTTTAAATACCCACATTTTTCTATTATTTCTTTATCACTAGTTCTTCCACAAAATGATGAATAAATTCGGTATCTTCAAAACTTTCAGGAGATTCTGCATTTTCTTCCAGAAGGGTTTTTAGGTTATTCACCTAAGAATTTATAGTAGCCTCATTTTCAATTTCCTGAAGGGGACAATTAGCAGAAATTGCTGCTACATCTTGATAATCCGGTGTATTTTTATAAAAAAGTTTACGAGAAACATCGCTAGTAGAAGGTTGATTTTCTTCTTTCCAAATTTCTAGGAACACTAATAAATATTTTTGAAGATGAATGTGAATCATTATCACATTCTGGAACAAAACACTTTTTCGTAGTCATAATATTTATAAAAAGTACAAAATTAAACTCTCAAATTCCAAATAAATTCTTGATCGAGACACTATGATGACAGATGCCATACACAGTGCTGCCATTTTGCCATTTTCTGAATTATTAAGTGACTTTTAAAACAATGAAACTTTAAATATGGTAAAAGTTTAAACAGAAATAATACTTTCAAAAAACATTTGATATTATATATTTAAAAGATATTTGTTTAACGATGTTTTAGAAGTCTAAAAGTAAGAAGGAGTACACAAACGAACGTACATCACTTCTCGTAAACCTTCTAGCCGGCAACGTTGTGCGCTAGCTCCTATTGGTCTATTCCCGGTGACGTCATAAATTTTAAAAAAATTCATAACTCCGGCAAATGAATAGATAAAACAAAAAAATAAAAAAATGTAGTTTTATTTTTAACTCTAATATTCATAAAAAAAATTTCAAAATTTTTGAACATGTCCCATTGTATTTGTAATCTTGGGCTAAATGTGTTTTCCCCTCTCTGCTCCCATAGTTGTTTGGCGGCAAAAAACCTGACTTTAAAAGAAAAAAATATATATTTTAAATCATTGGTTAGTCTTAATGTTTTGTTTAATCGGTTAATCGGTATAAAAATTATATTTTGTTTTAAATAATATTTTAAACTGAATTAATGATTTTTTCAATAAAAATGATAATTTTTATTTATTTTTTAACTTTCATGACACTAAAGTCCATCTAAACCAAAGATTTTAGCGAATAACAATATTGAAATTTTCAAGCATCGCCGCCCAGTTTGTTCGCTAATTTCTCCTAGCTTATGCCTTATACGATTAAAATCGTTTTAATTTTATCAACATTGGCAGACAAATCTGTGCAAATTTTTATACAAAACAAAACTGTTCCTCACAGATTACAGTTTAAAAAGTGACAGAATAAGTGTACCTAATTTAACCAGTATATTTCAAAAGATATAATAAAAATAGCTTTAAAAACACATGTTATTTTCTCGGAAGTAAATCGCAGGGGCGCCTCATCCTAGTGAAAGTATGTTACAGAATCTATAAAAATGAAAAGGCTGAGTTATAAACCAATATAAGATCTGGCAACAACGAAATGGATGCCATCAAACCGAAAACGGAATATACAGAGGCCACCAGGTACTCAAAATGAATATGTATATCATTGGATGCCATTACCTCCTTTAAATATATCTCAGAATATACAGAACACGAAAGTGGCGGCAGTTGCGGTTATTGCTCAAACTACCATGTTTAAAAACATACAAAAATAGGCTGTTTTGACATCCCGCCAATATTTTGCCGAGAGTAAGTATGGGTAGGATCCTTTCATTTGCGATGAGTTTCATCGAAAGTCCTCGTGGCATCTGTATATCGGATGCCACGAGGACGTGGATGCCACGGCAGACGCAATTTTAATAGTTGTCACATACGAGACTCGTAAATACATGTGCAAGATACTATTGGAGGCCCGGTTTTTACATGCGAGACCCGAATACGGGCCTCGCAGGTCAAATACGTGTAAATAGAGCTATTTTTCATCACGCAACCCCCCAAAACCACAATCTTAATTTTTTTTTTTTGGACACATATGTGATGTGTATATCTCCTCTTATACGGTTTTTAGTTCATTATATTTCATACTAGGGTGCACTCCGAGCGTTTTGTATATAATTTCTATTGCCAATGCGAGGTTCTCGTATATCCGTTAAATTTACACGTTTATTGTCAATTCTGAGTCCCTTAGACATGGCAACGTTGTTCGTGTGTTGAGGCCTTACTAGTTTCTCATAGCAGGTACATAAAATGTTGATGAAAAGGATTTAATATCTCAGGCATCAGCTGTTGGAACCCAAAATAAATTTAACCATTACTTTTTATTGTAAGACGTTTAAGATAATTTAAAAATTTCTAGTTTTGTACAGAACACTAATATTTTAATATTTTTAATGTCTCAAATCTTGAGTAATGTTTAAGTATGTTTCAAAAATGGATCTACTTAAATAGATACACAATTTTCTTTGTTTTGTAAATAGGGTTTTCAATAAATAACAAACTAAACCTCCAAGTTGATTCCATTACAAGGATTGGTGTAAATAATTATCAAAAAAATAAAAACAGGTAAAATTATAATTGTCATTTGTGTACCAAGGCCGTAAAGTTGATCTTTTTTAACCGAATTGGAAATTTGCGTCCCTGGCCAAGCTGGTTTGACCAAAAATTATCATACGGCCGAGGTGCATACAATATTTTTTAGGCGACCGTTTTATGTTGTTTTTTGCTTGATATTTGTAGTTTGGTACAGGAGAGGGGTGAACAACATAAATATATGTTCCGGTGGTATGAGCTCTCGTCTAACTTGTCAAATTCAAAATAATGTTTCACAGCGATGGAATTTTTAATTTTTTTCTGGCAATGAAATAATTTGCTTCTAGACGTCTATAACAATAAATAAATCCTTTGCGCCGTCTAGTTTTGCTATTATCGATGTAAGAAAATATCTTAACTTACACCAAAAGTAGCAAAAATCGACGATAAAAATGCTTAAAAAGGGTTTCAGAAGCGGCGCAAGGCGTGGGCGACGTGGGCCACCATAGATATATAACCAAGACAGATAGGATTATTTACAAAATTTTTGAAGAATGGACGGTGGTGTCCGCGGTAGAAACTCAATAATCGGATTGAACATTGATGCCAAGTTTACGTGCTTTTAACTATAGATATATACAGGGTGGCCACTTTTTCATTGAAATGTATTGCTATCTCGTAAACCGTTGGTAACACAAAGTTGGTTAAATGGGGAAAAAGTTGCATATTTCGAAGTCCAATCTGAGGGCGTTTTGAAAACTAAAATATCAGGTCCAATTTCCGAGATATTCGATAAAAAACAAATAAGTACCATTTCTTTATTCCGCTACAGAACGTTTATTTGCAAAAATAGACAAAAACTCATTTGAAGTTTTTTGTTTTATATCAAATTGTGCGTATGATAGCGTATTTAGTTTTTTTATCCGACGTTTCGTAAATGCAGGACCACCATCAACTTCTTTATTTGAATATGGACCAATATTTTCCTGGCTCATAATTTTAATGCATGTTCAATGTTGAATACAATGATGTAATAACATATTGTGATTAGTCAACATTTCGGAAGATTTGAACATCATCAGGTAAGTTTACAAGTACGGACCTGTGTTTTGTTAGTTAAAAATATTTGAATTAGTAAATGATGTATTATCAGTGTAAGAAATCAGGTACGTTTACTTGTACAGACCTGTATTATAAATTATTTGAAATACACAACTACATTTTAAATGCTTAAAATAATTTAATAAAAAAAAATATGTATTTAACTACTTAATCACGTCAGAAACAAATAAATGAAAACAATGATTACCGATAAGAGAAAAACTACAGTAGTTGCTCAAAATGTCCTTCTTCTTGAATACATAAGTCAATACGGTCTGTCATTTGAGCTATGCTGGCAGAAACCATTTGTGGAGTGATATTATTAAACGCATTAATTATCCTATCTCGTAATTGATTTAAGTCATTTGGAATACCATCATAATATACTTTATTTTTGATATATCCCCATACAAAATAATCCATAGGATTTAAGCAGGGTGACCTAGGGGGCCATCGAATAGGTCCATGTGTACCAACCCACCTCCTGGGAAATCTTTCGTTTAAATAATTTCTGATTAATGCAGCATTATGTGGCCCAAAGCCATCTTGCATAAAATAAATATTTCTTCGATCACCTAAAGGAAGATTATCTAACATATCTTCTAGCAATTGTAAATAGTTGTGTTGGTTGAGGTTTCCGTCAATAAAAATAGGACCAATTATTTTATTATTGAGTATTCCACACCATAAGTTTACTGAAAATCTAATTTGGGGTCTTACTTCTTGAATTAAATGTGGGTTGTCGGTGGCATAAAAATGTTTATTTTTTCTATTAAATATTCCACTATTAGTAAATGTCGATTCATCTGTCCATAAAATTCGTCCATGAAAGGATACATCATTATTTAATTTTCGTTTATACCAACGGCAAAATTCTATTCTACGATTATAATCTCCAGGATGTAGCTTTTGTACAGTTTGGAATTTGTAATCATGGTACTTATGTTTTTTAAGAATGTTTTTCACAGTACTTGCAGAAACTCCACATTCTCGGCTTATTGCTCTAGACGACGTTTCAGGGTTGATATAAACTTGAGACAAAACATTTATTTCATTTATTGTATTACGTTTTAAATATTTACCACGTTTTTTTTCAATATTTCCTTCGTGAGCCATATTTAACGCTATCCTATAATAAATTAATAAAGATGGTTGCCTCCTTCCTGGATTCAACTGAAGGTATCTTTCTGCAGCTTCTCCACTATTTCTGTTACATTTTATGTACACATCGTACATATCTTTTTTCTCACTTCTACTGTAACGAACCATATTTTCAATACCCTAATTAAAAATATACCAATGGTTTTATCCGATACCAGACTGTCAAATATACAATAATAAAATGTGACATGCCAGGTTAACTTGATTTAAATTTATCTGTATAATAATCAAGACGTGTTGCTAGATATACAATTATTATTGTAAGTAGGTATCTATCTGCAGTTTGTTAACTTTTTCTTTTTTATACTATGAGGAACCATATCAGTTTAAAAAATCCAACAAAATATGACAAATCAGGCTAACTTTATGTATTTAAAAATCGGGATGTACTTTATTTATAGATTAATATTGGGATTGGTCAAGTGCAAAAACCATAAAAATGGAAAATATTTTTTAGCAAATGTGTAAACGAACATGTTGTCTTGATGTAAAGTTAAAAGTTTGACTTTGGTATTTATTATTTATAATCTCTTACAACGATAATACATTATTTACTAATTCAAATATTTTTAACTAACAAAACACAGGTCCGTACTTGTAAACTTACCTGATGATGTTCAAATCTTCAGAAATGTTGACTAATCACAATATGTTATTACATCATTGTATTCAACATTGAACATGCATTAAAATTATGAGCCAGGAAAATATTGGTCCATATTCAAATAAAGAAGTTGATGGTGGTCCTGCATTTACGAAACGTCGGATAAAAAAACTAAATACGCTATCATACGCACAATTTGATATAAAACAAAAAACTCCAAATGAGTTTTTGTCTATTTATGCAAATAAACGTTCTGTAGCGGAATAAAGAAATGGTACTTATTTGTTTTTTATCGAATATCTCGGAAACCGGACCTGATATTTTAGTTTTCAAAACGCCCTCAGATTGGACTTCGAAATATGCAACTTTTTCCCCATTTAACCAACTTTGTGTTACCAACGGTTTACGAGATAGCAATACATTTCAATGAAAAAGTGGCCACCCTGTATAACCAATACAGATTACACAATTTCTGAAGTCAACGCGGATGATCCTCGACAGAAATGCAATTATTTGGATAAAATTAAAATATTGATGCCAAGTTTGCGATGTTTTTAACTGTAGTAATGTTATTGCGTTTGCTTAAATTACTGTTAGGTCTTTAAATTGTCCAAAAAAAATAATGTCTGACAACAGCGGAAGTAGAGTAGACCGCAATTGTGGAGGGTCGTATATTGTTTCATTCATAAAAATTCCTTCGATACAGATAATCTATTCCCGGTGAACTGTATATTTAAAATGGAACGCCAATCTATTAACAAAAGTAAGCCAGATTGAATTCGCGCATTACGTCACATCGATACAAGTGAGATTGTTTACAAAGTGCCTTTGCAGGCCTATTTTGCCCATTTCATGTATTTGTTTTTAAATCATATTAAATTACTATTTTTGAAACTCAACAAGGTGAAAATGCAATTAACTCTTCCGTTGTGTATATATATAAGATAAATTAACTGAAGTTTTATTAGTAAAGTATTAATACTAAAATTTTAATGTAATTTACAGAAAATAGCTAGGTATGTATTTGTTTTTAAATAATTTGATAATTTATGAAAAAAGGGAGTAAAAGTGGAATGACCAGTGGCCAGTAGGTCAGTCAATACAAAGTATCATATATTTCTATTATAACATAACCAAAATACCTACATCTTTTATTCATAAGGACATAAGTTAAAAACCATTTTAATATATGCATTAGAATGAAGTAATAATAACTTAAAGAGACGAGGTCTTAAAGTAATAGCTGGTACAGCATGTTTTTTAAACGTTTCCTCATTGCTGCTAGAATGAAATCACTAACTATGAAATGTGCTCTAAAAACGGCATTTATAGCAGTCAGTATTCAGTCTTAGGAACTCTTCCTAAAGTCCTCATCCAAGCTGCATACATATTAAAAAATAATTAAAAAAAAAAACATATTATATACCTATATAGTTTTCGGTTCTGGGTGCCCTAAAAGAGGACACTTAGCCGACAATTTGGCTCAGATAGCTAAAACCCAAAAGTCACACACCCCGAACCAGGACGTATTGCTATCCTTTTAAGTAAAAAATAACTACAAATAACTTACCTTACTACAGATTAATCAGACTATTTTTTTACTTAACTTCAGTACATCTCTTACTACTAAAACTATTTTTATCAATGGAAAAAAAGGGCCGTGTTCTCGTATGTTTTGACCTTTTCGGCCTCAGCCCATCGGATCCCCCCTTTAAATATATATGAATTTTGCTTAGAATTGCTAATCCTACAATTCTCTATTCGTGCTTGCTGACTGGGAAAATAAATACCGAAAATTGTCACTGTCTCCTGGACTATACAATAGATGATGATGATGAGAACTTCACAACAAATACACTTTTATGAATGGCTAGTTGGGGATGTGTGGGCCACCGCCTACGGCGTCGCGGCCTGAAGGGTCTCGCGCCTTAAAGGTTTAATGCAGCTGTCTTTAACTTATGAAAAGTTGGTGATGAATTTATATTTGTATGTGCTTCAACATCAGCAAAAAACTTTGTAATGTGGTTGTTACAGCTTGATAAAGACCGTAATAAAGGTCAAAACATCTTTTTATCATAAGGAGTTATATTTTGTCCTAAACCCGAAAACTTTCCACCACTTTATTTGAATATATCGAAGGGTAAGAGTGAAAATCCGATAAGTAAGAAACGCTAGTTATTGGTATATCGACGTATAAAAATTTTGGTAGTGTTTAAGATCACACAGAAATTTGACTGGATCAATCAAAAGAGCACCGAAAATAGTATTGCCTGTAATAAAAAAAATCTGTTTGTGTTTAACCGAGCACCAAAGTAATATTGATATGATCTCCAAATATTTGTCGTATGCCACCAAAAATCTTACTTAAACACTAAATATTTGAGAACCAAAATAAACAAGAATCGGCATCACAATAATATATTTGAGTCCCAAAACACAGGCATAAAAAATTCTACAATCAAACACTAAAACTAAAACAAGAACTGGGAGGGTGTCATGTCGTACATAGGTTGACAACCTGGTCTTATTTTTTGGTGCTCACATATTATTCCCGATCAATATTTTGGGATTTGTATAGTATATTTGGTGTAAACTGATAATTCTTAGGAAATATTATTTAATTTTGGTTTTCATTTAATTTAACTTTCAGCTCATAGACTTTTATTGGATATCATACATTCATTTTGGAGATTATTTAATATTTTTGGTGTTGATGTATTACTTTAGGTACGGCCATATTATTTATGCCAACTTCGTTAACATTTCAGGAGCTCATAAATTCTATTTCTGGTTGAGGTTTTTTGGTGCTCGTTAATTACTTTTGCTGGCCAAATATTATTTAAAAGACAGAGTACAAAACTTGGTCACTTAATGTTGTAGCTCAAGAATTATGTTGGTGCTCATTTTAAATATACTCAAAAAAATCATTTTTTTATCATACCTCTCTGAAAACACTTTCTTTACACGTCTATTTGGCATTCTGAAAATGGGCTTTTCCCAAACGGTAAATGACGTCATTATTTACTTTTGGTTGCAACACTAAACAATGTTTGTATCACCTTAGCATTGCGTTACCAACACCAAACAACGTCTATATTATTATGACAGTTTTCAGTTTCTTAAATTCTAGTTAATACATTAATATATTAGCAAAAATTCTTTTGCCTTGTTTTTGTTTTCAGAGAGGTATAATGAAAAGTATCGTTCATTACACGTCCATAAATGCGTTTCCCGTGCTTGCATGACTTTCCATGATCGGCTTTGCCTCGCACGGGAAATTGTCATGCGCGCACGAGAAACGCACATTTTCTGTAGTCGCAGTCGTAATGAAATCAAGAGCGTAATTTCTGCTTTTTAACTGGGGTGGCAAGGTCTGCCGGGGGCTCCGGAATACCTTCTGGTAAAAGGTGGGTCAGGGGGTCCACCCCCGTAATTTTTTTAAATTTTGGCGTTAAAATTATGCATTTTTAAAACTTTTTTACATACTATACCAGCATATAAATGTTAAATAATTTATACTCATTGTTCTGTTTATTATTGATGTGCCTTGTTATATTACAATGTTTTATTTTTAGTCACATTGCATTACAAATTACAGGGTTTCTGAGACAAGTTTCATAAAGACTCAAGATTGTGACATGTTTATAAACTGTAATTTTTCACTTGTTCGCAAATAACTGATATGTTTACTGCCGATTTTTTGGGTAACAAAAATAGGGTTTTGGGAATTCTGGGGTGGCAACTGCCACCCCTTGTCACATCTTAATTACGCTACTAAATGAAATATACTATTAAAATTTTGACCGACTTCTCGGGCTTTCACTCTTACCCCTCGATATACCTATATGCTTCCTAGTTTTATTTCTTGAATATGCTAATAATAATTGCAAATAAACTTTGCCCTTGGACACTTATAATTCCCTTGATGCATAAATAACTATTATACACCTAATCTAACTATTACACACCTAATGTGGACATAAAATAGGAATCCGTGTGTTCTGTAAACAAAATGCAACCTACCTTATAAGGACAAAACGCGCACATATAATAGAAAGAGTAAGTAGATAAGCAAAAGAGGGTAAAACAAAAGACGTTACTGATTTTCGATTTTAAACGATGATTTTCTCTATAAATCTTCAGTATAAGCTACTAAATGAACAAATAAATCTTGGCAAGTTCCCACTTCTGAACTGTCTTCGAAATAAAAAAAAAAATATTGTGAACTTTCTTTCATGAAATATCTAGTAGCTATGTTTAAAATAGTCCAACTTAAAGTAATCAATACTAATGCTACCAACATTTAAAAGATACACACCTTAATTTGCGAAACAATTATCAAGTTTTGAGTTTTTGAGTGTTTTTATAGATAAGTATTTGTCTAAATATAGTGAAATTTTTACATTTTACTTTAGAATTTCATTTTATTATTAAAACTGTGTATACATGTAATAATAGAAAAGATAGGTATCTATATGTCTACAAAATGATAGTTTATGAAAAATATTTCATTACAATGTATAAAAGTCTAAAAATAAAATAAGTGTATGTCCCCGTGAGGATTGTTACAGACAAAAATGGCGATACACCGCATTGTATGGACTAATAGAATAAGTGTATGTCCCCCGTGAGGATTGTTACAGAAAAAAATAGCGATACACCCCATTGTATGGACTGTCCGCATAATTTTCAATCCTTTAGAAATATATGAAGATGTGAGTGTATCGAAACTTTAGTTATATTCTCTAATTGGGCAAAAAAAACTGAAAAGGGTTTAATCCCCAGCAAAATTGACCCCCTAATTCACACAACAGTCATGTATCCTCTTAAGGATTGCGGGACCGGTATGTGTGTGTGTGTGTGTGTGTGTGTGTGTGTGTGTGTGTGTGTGTGTGTGTGTGTGTGTGTGTGTGTGTGTGTGTGTGTGTGTGTGTGTGTGTGTGTGTGTGTGTGTGTGTGTGTGTGTGTGTGTGTGTGTGTGTGTGTGTGTGTGTGTGTGTGTGTGTGTGTGTGTGTGTGTGTGTGTGTGTGTGTGTGTGTGTGTGTGTGTGTGTGTGTGTGTGTGTGTGTGTGTGTGTGTGTGTGTGTGTGTGTGTGTGTGTGTGTGTGTGTGTGTGTGTGTGTGTGTGTGTGTGTGTGTGTGTGTGTGTGTGTGTGTGTGTGTGTGTGTGTGTGTGTGTGTGTGTGTGTGTGTGTGTGTGTGTGTGTGTGTGTGTGTGTGTGTGTGTGTGTGTGTGTGTGTGTGTGTGTGTGTGTGTGTGTGTGTGTGTGTGTGTGTGTGTGTGTGTGTGTGTGTGTGTGTGTGTGTGTGTGTGTGTGTGTGTGTGTGTGTGTGTGTGTGTGTGTGTGTGTGTGTGTGTGTGTGTGTGTGTGTGTGTGTGTGTGTGTGTGTGTGTGTGTGTGTGTGTGTGTGTGTGTGTGTGTGTGTGTGTGTGTGTGTGTGTGTGTGTGTGTGTGTGTGTGTGTGTGTGTGTGTGTGTGTGTGTGTGTGTGTGTGTGTGTGTGTGTGTGTGTGTGTGTGTGTGTGTGTGTGTGTGTGTGTGTGTGTGTGTGTGTGTGTGTGTGTGTGTGTGTGTGTGTGTGTGTGTGTGTGTGTGTGTGTGTGTGTGTGTGTGTGTGTGTGTGTGTGTGTGTGTGTGTGTGTGTGTGTGTGTGTGTGTGTGTGTGTGTGTGTGTGTGTGTGTGTGTGTGTGTGTGTGTGTGTGTGTGTGTGTGTGTGTGTGTGTGTGTGTGTGTGTGTGTGTGTGTGTGTGTGTGTGTGTGTGTGTGTGTGTGTGTGTGTGTGTGTGTGTGTGTGTGTGTGTGTGTGTGTGTGTGTGTGTGTGTGTGTGTGTGTGTGTGTGTGTGTGTGTGTGTGTGTGTGTGTGTGTGTGTGTGTGTGTGTGTGTGTGTGTGTGTGTGTGTGTGTGTGTGTGTGTGTGTGTGTGTGTGTGTGTGTGTGTGTGTGTGTGTGTGTGTGTGTGTGTGTGTGTGTGTGTGTGTGTGTGTGTGTGTGTGTGTGTGTGTGTGTGTGTGTGTGTGTGTGTGTGTGTGTGTGTGTGTGTGTGTGTGTGTGTGTGTGTGTGTGTGTGTGTGTGTGTGTGTGTGTGTGTGTGTGTGTGTGTGTGTGTGTGTGTGTGTGTGTGTGTGTGTGTGTGTGTGTGTGTGTGTGTGTGTGTGTGTGTGTGTGTGTGTGTGTGTGTGTGTGTGTGTGTGTGTGTGTGTGTGTGTGTGTGTGTGTGTGTGTGTGTGTGTGTGTGTGTGTGTGCCTGTGTCTGTATTTACGATAATTCATAAACGGATACAAAGAAAAACACCAAATTTTAAACGTAAGCTTTATTTCAGCCAGCGGTGAACTGTTTAGATTTGGGGCAGAGTCGGAACATCTGGGGGTACTTTATAGAGGGTCATTTTTATATTTTATGAAATATATCTTTTATTTACATTTGGAGAAGAAAATTCTTTAAATAAAAGTTACCTTTAATATTATTTTCTATAATTTTTTTTATACAAAATGGTCCGTATTCGAGAACTTTGACAAAATGTAAAATATTCAAATTTTTATGAAAATTGTTTTAATAAAAGTTGTTTCTCTAAAATGGATCGTATTCGAGATATTTGAGAAAAAATGTAAATCTCGAATTTTGAAGAAAACTCAAAAACGTATAAAGAGAAAATCATTAAATTTTAAACTTAAGCTTTATTCCGGCCTGAGATAAAACTAGTAAATATTGGGCCTAATCAGAACATCTGGGGGTACTTTATAGGGGGTCGTTATATATTTTATGGCATATATCCGTTATTTACCTTTGGAGAAGAAAATTTAATAAATAGAAGTTACTACAAATTAACCGATAATAATTCTAATAAATTGAAATACCTCTATAATTTTTATTTTATAGAAAATGTACCGAAAATGATCCGTATTCGAGAAATTTTACCAAAATTCTTCAAATAAAAGTTGCTTTTTATATTATTTTCTATAATGGGCCCGTTCACTTTCATTTTTGAATGTGAAATATTTATATATTTATAAAGATATTAAACTCTTTTGTCTGGTGGTACTTTTCCCGTTAAGATATTTTTGCTAGAAGTAAGGGAATTCCCATAAAATTATTTAAGTGACTCATTGCGTCAGAAAACCCCTAATTCCCTTCAGGTCTTGTATCGGTTAATAGTTAAAAAGGCGCGGTTGTCGGATGTATCATTGCACCACCATTCCTCTTCTGCATTAATTAAAGAAATTTACATGATAAAAATATATTATTTTTTAAAAATAATGTGTTTATATTTTCAGATAAAGCTGGAAGCCAGACCTTTCTTAAATTTTAATAAAAACAATTAGTATTACTCAAGCTGAATATTACCAGATCGAAATTGTATTTGAGAAAATGTATCTGGTAAACGTGACAACGTTGTAAGTACTTCTAAATAGTGTTGCCTACACACACTTCTAGAAATAAATGCAACGTTGCCACGTTTACCAGATAAATATTGCAATTCAAATTTCTACTTTTTGATTATGGTCTGGTTAATTTTTGAGCCTGAGTAATAATAATTGTTTTAATTAGAAAGTAAAAAATAAGCTCCCAGCTTTAAATCTTAAAATATAAGTTCATGATTTTTAGAAAAATAATGGAATTTTACTATTTAAATTACATATATAAATGCAGAAATGCTATATTAGGGATACTTCCGACAACCTCGCCGTTTTTAAGCATAACCGATACGAGACGTGAACGTAATGGGGCATGTTCAAAAATTTTGAAATTTTTTTTATGAATAGTAGAGTTAAAAATAAAACTACATTTTTTTTATTATCTATTCATTTGCCGGAGTTATGAATTTTTTAAAAATTTATGACGTCACCGGGAATAGACCAATAGGAGCTAGCGCACAACGTTGCCGGCTAGAAGGTTTACGAGAAGTGATGTACGTTCGTTTGTGTACTCCTTCTTACTTTTAGACTTCTAAAACATCGTTAAACAAATATCTTTTAAATATATAATATCAAATGTTTTTTGAAAGTATTATTTCTGTTTAAACTTTTACCATATTTAAAGTTTCATTGTTTTAAAAGACACTTAATAATTCAGAAAATGGCAAAATGGCAGCACTGTGTATGGCATCTGTCATCATAGTGTCTCGATCTCGATCAAGAATTTATTTGGAATTTGAGTGTTTAATTTTGTACTTTTTATAAATATTATGACTACGAAAAAGTGTTTTGTTCCAGAATGTGATAATGATTCACATTCATCTTCAAAAATATTTATTAGTGTTCCTAGAAATTTGGAAAGAAGAAAATCAACCTTCTACTAGTGATGTTTCTCGTGAACTTTTTAATAAAAATACACCGGATTATCAAGATGTAGCAGCAATTTCTGCTAATTGTCCCCTTCAGGAAATTGAAAATGAGGCTACTATAAATTCTTAGGTGTATAACCTAAAAACCCTTCTGGAAGAAAATGCAGAATCTCCTGAAAGTTTTGAAGATACCGAATTTATTCATCATTTTGTGGAAGAACTAGTGATAAAGAAATAATAGAAAAATGTGGGTATTTAAACAAACTGGTTCCTGGATCCCATATAATGGCAGATAGGGGTTTCAGAATATTCAGCTACTTGAAAACATGGGATGCACTTTAGTAAAGCCACACCTAGTGTATCACAGAATGAAAAAAGTTCTCCAGAAGATGTACAATTAAGTAAAAGAATAGCATCTCTAAGAATACATGTGGAAAGAGTTATAAGAAGGGTTAGTTAATTTAACATATTAAAACCACATTCGTGTGTGAATTTTAAGCAAGTACATTTACTCAGTAATTCTGCATAATTGCTTGTTAACTTACAAGAACCTATTTTGTAAGAGTAAATATTAATTTAATAAATTTTTTTTGTTTGTTTTTTTAATTTAATTTACCTAATTATCACATTTCAGGGATTATAATGAGTTTTTAAACAGCCAATGTAATTTTTTATAAAATTTTAACTTTTCGAACAAATCAAAGAGGAAAGAGTACCTGTATATGCATAGATTTTTTTGGGACTAAAACTACCAAAACAAAGGCACCAATTTACAGCAGTTTAAAATGAAACATTTTGACAAAAACGCATATGTCACAGTGATAAATATTAAAAACAACCAAGTTCAGTTGAATGTGGTAGCAAAGTCTATATATTCCAATAAATCGGGTAACTACATGTGGTATCACTGCTGATAAATTTAAAAATATCACAATTCTTGCCACCTTTTTCAAAAAACCAGAAAGTGCCTTCTTATCAATCCATTATGAAAATGACAACAGTGATAAATGTGAAAAAAAAATTTAATGTTGCTATTCGTTATTACGATAGTAAAACATGTTTGCAGTTCCGTTTATTTTTTATGAAAATCTAAGTAAAAACAACCAATGTCAAAGGGTTATAATTTTTTTTCTGTCGAACCAAATATATCACAAAATTTAAAAATTGATCATAGGTCAAGCTAAAGTAATACCTTTATTGTCTCATTTTAGGCTATTGAGTATTATAAAATAAAAAATTACGGGATGCTTTGTTAGCTTCAAACGAATCCAGCAGAGCACCCCAGTTTTTTTTTAAACCACACCACGTTTTTTGGCTCCTACAATATTATAAAATATTCGAAATTTGGCATTTTAAAAAAAATTCGCAATTCCTTGCTGACTTCAAAGTTTTTTTCTGAAAACAAATGTACTTACCACATTTTTAGGATTTTAAAACAGCCTAAACATGTGTCATAAGTAGTTGTTTTTATATATATAAAAAAAAACAAATTAAAAAACTGAAGTGTCCTGCTGACTTTGTTCCAACAAAGCACCCTGTATTATTTAAAAATAGCAATTTTTTTAGTAAAGTTTTACAATATTTCAAGAGTCTAAAAATGGGGTGTGGTTTTTAGAAAAAAGCTTTAAAAAACCGAATTGCTCTGCTGGCTTCTTTCGAAGGTTAGCAAGCACCATGTATTTTTAAAAATATAATATTTCGAGTGCATAAATATATGGTGTTGCTGTTTTTAAAGAAAAAACTTTATAAAACAGAGGTGCTTTGCTGACTTCGTTCGAAGCTATAGAGCAAAAAACGAGGAGCATAAAATTTTTGAAAAGGGTATAAAAATAGCCTAAAAATATGGCATATTTTTTAACTCAAAATTTCATAGGTGCTCTGCAGCATTCTTTGGTATCATAATTATTACTAGGTTCACTAACAAAATCTGTTTCTAGATTATTTTAACACTTGCTGCGATTACAAAAAATGTCTATATGTCAAAATTAGAAAAAAAATATTTATGGGAATAAAGGGCCTTATACACTGTTTATTATATGTAATATAAAAACAAAAAAGCATAATAAATATTACAAACCTTGACATGCAGCATATCCTAAGTATATTGTGCACTAAAAATTTCATTTTTGTTAATTACAACAACCTCATCAGAAGGTTTTTGCCGTACTTTATGTTTAGGTGTAATTTGTCTCCTCTCTTATGGAAAAAGAAATTATCCCCATATTCTTGCTTGGCAGATCTAAAAATAAAACCGGAGATAAATATGTTTTACTTGCTCCATATAAACTGTAACTACCTACTATTAAAACAAAGTCTTACCTTTCTGAATTTTGTAAACTGAGTATTGTTAAAAAATGCAGTAATCATCTCGGTAATCATATTTTCGTTTACAATGGGTAAAACACTTGATTCAACTTTTACAAATCCAGCTGATTTTCATATTAATAATAAAATTAAACCAAAACAAAAAACTAAGGTTAGGTGGTGTCAATTTTAATGTCACTTAGATGTGCGTTCACTTCGACATTCTGTTTGTCGGTTTGTTCGTTGGCTTGGTTTTGTATAACAAAAAAAACTTCGACACAAGATGATTGGTCTATTCCCGATGACGTATAATTTAAAATTTAAAATTTCAATTGGGCTTAATTTAAAAACTTTTGGCTTTTTTAACGAACTGACTATTTAGAATAACTTGTATATCGACTAACTATTACAATATAATTTATAAAACAGCATATCTCACATGTGAACATGGCCCATTAGGGATTTTCTGACGCAATGAGTCACTGAAAGAATTTTATGGGAATTCCCTTACTTCTAGCAAACATATCCAAACGGGAAAGGTACCACCAGACAAAAGAGTTTAATATCTTTATAAATATATAATTAATTCACATTCAAAAATGAAAGTGAACGGGCCCATTCTTGTTTCATATCTAATTTCTGAAAAATGATCCGTATTGAGATATTTAAGAAAATGTGTAAATTTCGAATTTTGAATAAAACTCAGAAACTGATAAAAAGAAAAATACCAAATTTTAAATTTAACTTTTATTCTGGCCTATGGTAAACTGAATAGATTTTTGGCAAACATCGATTTAGAAGTACGTGGAAAATGTATATATTTAGTTTATCCTTTGTTTACATTTACAGAGGTGCTACAATAGGTTGTAGAAAATAACCGAAAAAAGCCTGTAATAACTAGATAAGAAAGTCATGTGTTGGACATATCAGATTTTTACTTTCCTATCTGTATACAGATAAGGAAAGTATAGGAATCATGATTTTTTCGACCTCGAGTTTTCGTCGGATTTTTACGTTTTGGGGTCCCCTGAATCCGTTTTGACTATTTTCGCGATTATGTCTCTGTGTGTGTGTGTGTGTGTGTGTGTGTGCGCGTGCGTGCGTGCGTGCGTGCGTGCGTGTGTCTGTATCCAGAATTACTCATGAACGGATACAAAGAAAAACACCAAATTTTAAATTTAAGCTTTATTCCGGCCTCTGCTGAACTGATAAGATTTTGGACAGAGTCGGAACATCTTGAGGGAGTACTCTATGGGAGGCCGTTTTTATATTTTATGGGATACATCTGTTATTTACGTTTGCAGAAGAAAATTTTTTAAATAATAATTTCTTCTAATATTATTTTCTATAAGTTTTGTTCCATTTAAAATTGTTCTTAAATGGTCCGTATTCAAAAAATTTGACAAAATGTAAAAAAAAACAAATTTTTATGAAAATTGTTCAAATAAAAGTTGTTTGATATATAATTTTTTATAATTCGATGATTCTATAATTTTATAATTTTCTATAACCGGAAATAACCGGAAAAAGCTTGTAATAACTGGATAGGAAAGTCATGTGTTGGACACATAAGATTTTTATATTAATTATATTGTATCGATTTTGAGTAGTTCTTTTCTTATTGAATACATGAGAAAAATGAATAAGCTTTCTCTTGTAGGTTTAACTGGACACCGTCAGAACTTTTTCCAATGGGAGAGGCAAAGAAGTGTAACTTCGTAAAACTAACAAATTTTTTTCGACTGCTTTTGTGATCTTGATTGGAAAACCGAAGATCTTATACCCTCAAATTAATTACTAGATTGCAGAATTCGAACCTATACTTTCGTTGGTTTCTTTTTACCTCCCTCAGAAAAGTATTCTTGAATTTCCTTCCGCTATTTAATAAAATAATTTCCTAAATTAAATTTTTCAGAAATATTGTATGTTGTGTTAATTTTCTTAACTTTTGTATTTTATCTTTTATTATTAGGAAACATGATTTTACTCTTAAATAAGTGTCTAATGGGTAATTAAACTGATCAGAAGTAAAATTATTATTGACAATAATCGAAAAAAATCTAAACCATATATTTAATTAATGTGCATTGATAAGTTGCTATCTGATAATAAATCATTGATAAACAAATACTTCTAAGGAACTGATCTAAAATTATCTACCTACCTAGAATATTAGGCACATATAAGTAACGATAGAAGTGAGAAAATGATTGTGGTTTTAGTTATTGTCGGTATTTTCGGATCCGTTTTCTCGGATGAAAATATTTTATGTACAAACAATTTTTGTAAAGTATGTTTAGATAGATGTTTACTATATAGTTAAGCAAATGGGTTATTTTAAATATATATATTTTTTTAGGATGTAAGCTGTCCTGAGTTGTCCACAAAATGTAAAGCTCAAAATGTTACGCACAACGGAGTTTTTTTAACACCACCTACTACTTGTAACTGTTGTCAATTTTGCTTGGATAATTTGAGTAAGTAACTATATATTTTTAACTTTGATCACATTTTTTTCAAAAAGTATTTACCATAGTTATACCATTGTTTAAAGAGTAGAGATAGTTAGTCAGCGCCTGTATAAATTCTGTTTGACTACCTCTCGCATCCTCCAGGCATAAGGAGATTGTGCCCTACTGGTGGAGAGAAGCCGAAACTATTAATTGATCTGTTTAAAAGTAGAAATTTATCTTTATACAATAACGGCTACCCAAAATATTCTAAGAGTTGGTTTTAGTTGCCATGTTGGAAAGGATACGGAGTAAGAGAATAAGTTTCTACGACTTGTTGCGAGGGGTAGTGAAAATGTTAAATCAAAATAACAGTCTATTGATATTTTGCAATGTATTTTATTTACACGATTTTTAAAATAAAAACGCATAAATTACTCACTACAGTATCCATAAATAACAAAAATAATTTAATACCCTAATTATTATAGTAAGTACAAAGAGGCAATAACAGCTATCATCAAATGACAAAAAAAAACAAGAAAAATAAAGCAATAACAGTTATCAGAAAAATTTAGAGATACAACAGAGAACTGAATTTTGAGAACCATTTGTGTTTTTAAAAGGTTTATTAAAAAGTGGGTTTACTCTTAAAGTTGAAACATTTAAAACCAGCACAAGCCAAAATGTTTTAATAAATAGAACGATTGCAATGAAACAATTTATATGAGTTTTTATTGTTAATGACGTATTTGTCAAAACTTTTCATATGTTTTAGAAGTTAGTTTTGGTTATATTATAGTAAAATTAACTTATAGATCTTTAGACCCCTCTATCGTTTACTTGGAATTTGTAATTCATAACAATAATATTAAAGTTTCTGATAGCAGGAAGGTGCGATACAAAATTAGCTATTTGAAAGATAAAATAAACTTATTTATTGATTCTGAAGTATAGACGGTTTTATATTCTTTTTGGGTTTTTTAGTGTTGCTTATGTTTTTCCAATTTCGTCATAAATTTTTACAGTATTTATAAATTTGTACTTTAATTAATAAATTTAGGATATACAATATGTGTTTTTCACCATTTTGGTTACACTCGAACCATTCCGGCAAAAGAAACATTAACTTTTTTTTAATAATTTCACATATATTGCTCAACACTTTTTGATGAGCAAATTGGTCAATATTAACTGAAACTAGATATAAACATATATTTGTAAATTTTTTCATTACTTTAGTGGGAGTTTTTAACCCATGTAATTGATCTAAATTATAGTTTTTATAAAAAATAAGAAGTTCATCGTTTTGGGTAATATCTTCAGAACCTTCTAACCTAATTTCACAAAATTGGCATTTAAATTTGTCTATAACTTTTTTTACCAAATACCCAGAAAAATAAACGGTAGAACAACTCTCCAAAGATAATGACTTGTCGGAAAGAGAGGAAACTAATTTAGATTTTAAAGAAGTTTCCACGTTTGTTTCCTCTTCATCATAGCTCTCTTTATATTCTTCTGCTTCCTCTTCTTCTTCCTCTTCTTCTTCCTCTTCTTCTTCCTCTTCTTCTTCATCTTCTTCTTCCTCTTCTTCATCCTCTTCTACATTCATATTTTGCAAAATATCGTTTGACGTAGAACAACTCTTTAAAATATTTTCATCTGGTTTTGAACCAGCATTTGTGGAAACTGGGGGCTGCATAAAATTATTTAACAATATTTAGTTTAATAGATGATTTAAAGCTCCGCGCTGTTGGATTTCTATCGTAACCGCCTTTTTGTCTGTATACTAAAAACTGATTTTCTAGTGGGTCTTGAATAAGGCAACCAGTAAAAATATACCTGTATCTAGCTTGTTTTACTTCCGTCCAAAATTGCTTAACTGCATTTATTGTTATTAAAAATCCATCAAAACTGTTAGGTCGGGTTAATTTTCCCTTGGAATTTTGTTTGTACAGATTTGATATTAAATCATAACCTGAATTTAGAGCTGTGACAACCTCTTGATTCTTATCACAATATAATCTCTTGTAGGGATTTGATGCTCGGACACGTGTACTATTTGAGGCATCGAAAAGATTATTCATAGTCTCTACGAAGAACGCAGTATTTTCGACAGTGCTAGAATTTAACTGCCCTGTTCTCGTAGATGTTTTAATGGCAGCTGCAACGCTGTGACTTAATAATTATGTGGCTAATTTAACACTCATTTTTTGAAAGGCATTTGGGTGTAAGTGTCTTTCTGTAACTTTTAAAAGAGTTTTTCCAGTTTTACTGCGGTTATCAATTTCAACTAATAAATTTTCCATTATATAAGAAATTATAATCAATAAAATTATTTCTGATACATTTAAAAAGATGAGGAACATCGTAAAAAGTAAATATTTTTTTCTCGTTAATAAAAAAATATGGACGATCTTTGTTTGCCCCGAGCAATTTAATTACTTTTTGATTGGTCGTTGAGAGATCACAGACAATACCAACTGGTTCTAAATTATTATTAATTAACATTGTTACAGCCTTAATAACAATAGATTTTAGAGAAATATAATTTGCTCCATTTTCAGACAAGAAATATCCAATAGGTATTTTCCATTTGGAGAATACTCCTCTGATCATTAATACAACACTTTATACCTATTACTATTATATTTTTATAAAATATTTAAGGGTTTTTGCCCTTAATCTCATTTAACAGGTATTAACAATAGTTGTTTCTTGGATTTAATTTGCAGAGTTTTACTTTTAATTTTATTAAACATATACTACAATAAATGTTTTCTGGATTTTATTTAAAAGATTTTACGAGGGTTTTACCCTTAATCTCATTAAAAAGATGTTGGTGTATACGTTCGATGATGTGTCATACTTGGTACTTTCCCTATCTAAATAATATTAGTTAGAGTGACAGAGGGGAGAAAAATAACATAAAAATTAAGGATGTGATGAAAAGGTGTCCCCCTTGCAATAAAAATCGCCTAGTTTTTGTGTTTTTTTTTAATTATTCTTCAAGATATTCGGAGATACGGCCGCTAATAACTCTTAATCGGAGATACAAGAAAATAAAAGAAATACATAATACGAAACTTTTTTGGGGTAGTTATAGCCCATCTTCCAGTGACTCACTATATTAAAAATAATAAAATTTAGAATACTAAAAATGTATCGCAAGTATTTTAAGTTTACCTACTACCTAATTACCTGCAAACAAAAACAGGACGCAACTGCCAAAAGCAGGTAAGCTCCAAAAGTAGGATAGGGCGCAAATGCCACAATTTTAGGTAGTGGCCGCAAGTTCCACGGGCGCATCTACCATAGATCAGTGGTTACGATTGTCCTGTGCAATAGAAAAAATGAATATTACTCTTAGCACAGACTCTTGGTTTATTTACGATTTCTCTATTTGCATAATTCGGCTCAGTAATTTTTTGTACACAATATATACTAAGCACTACATTGGTCCATATAGCTAAATACACTGCATACTAAAATAAATTATTTAAGTTTTTTAAGACATACCAACAATAATTTAAAATATTTAACAAAATTTCGCTATGTATATCACAAATGAAAATGGCATTTTTAGTGGCAGTTTTTAATTTACCACTTCACCACTTACAACCGTAGTTTAAATGTCGTGAAACACCCTGTATTTTTATCAAATCTTTAGATTTGTGTAGATGTCTTTGAAATTTGGTATACCTAATTATATGGGAGAAGCTTTTCTTTAATTTTTAAAAGTTATTGTTTCAACCAAATGTTAGCAACTATTAAATTGTAGGTATTTTTTTTAAAATATTATTTGTAAGCTTACGAAAATGCACATAGATTAAAGATTACTTTGCAGATTACATTACATACGTATTTTATCAAAAATGAAAGTATAACTGGCTACTTACTTTTAACGGCAACTGGTTAGATACCTACTCACAAAAAAAACGATAGGCAATAAATGTCTAGTGTTTATAATCATTTATAACACAAAAATACAAATGTCTAGTGTTTATAACTATAACACAAAAATGAACAATTTTTAACCAAAAATTATTGTTTGATGCAAAAAACTCAATATTATACCACCGAGAGATTGATTTTCAGTCGGCGGGATGTTCGTTTTACAAATACCTACTTTAGGTAGGTAGGAATAGGTATTCATTCATGTTTCTGAAACCATAGGTACTTATATTTGAATTAGTAGGTACTGGGTACTGGAGTTATAAACATACAATTTATAATTACTTTAATCATACCTACGTAGGTATATAGAGGATAGGGGTAGATAGGTATCCTACCTATATCCCTCTATCTACCTAAAAATTTAATTAATTTTTTTGCATAGATTAAATCTCTTATTTCGAAAAAGTACCTATTCCTACCAAAATTGTAGGTAGGTAGAATGTTATGATAATTAATGCACGAAACGAATTAAATCGTAAAACTACCCTGCTCATATTACCTATATAATAAAATATTATATTTATATTCAATTTAGGTAATAATAAATCTATTCTTAATTAGGTACATAGAAATATGTAAGTCCTACATAGAGGTTTTAGGTAATTATTCAACGGCTAATTATAGCAGCTGATAGTAACAATAATAAAAACAACCAGCCAAGCGCCTGATTCAAATTTACCTAATATTGTGTTTTTTACCGTGGTCTTTTGGTCTAATTGTAATTTATGTTGGTAACAATTTATTTTTGTAATAAGTAACTTTATATAAACTTTTTTATTATTTGTTGCCAAATTTTGAAAATAATTGGGGAATCTTTGAAAGTTCCGACAATTGTATCTACAGAAAAAAAAGCAGTAAATCATTGTGATGTTAGCCAATAAGAAATACCAGTCAGTAGTATGTTCTATGTATAAGCATGAATCTATTAAGAACATCAGTTGAGTAAGGTTCTTAAAAAATAATTCGAGAGACGCTAAAATGGTGGTACCCACCTTATCGACACTGAGGCCCACAAAGGTAAACTCGTAGCGTAAAAAAAAAACGAGAAATGATTTAACTTGGAATGAAAGACCGAAAGCCGATAGTAGTTTTAGGACGTTAAATTTTTTTGGTTTGTGAAGCTTTGGCAATTACTTAGGTTAAACCATGTGATCATTTTCACAAGCCTTGATTTTTAAAACCATTCTATATCGCCTTTTTATTAGGGTTTACAAACTTCTTCGAGCCATTTTTCCAATAATAATTGGCCCCTTTGCCTCTTAAGACTGCTCATGTCAAATATTTAGGCTTCTTACTTCGCCTATTTATATAATAGTAATAATGGAAAAAAGGATGAGCATTGCAACTATGTTAAAAGAAATAAATCGGCTTTCAGTTCAGAATTATGTTCAGTACATGACTGATATTTAGTTATAAAATAAAAATGACATAGTACTATCCGAGAATACCGATCAAGGAGAAGCGACAGCTTGGTGTTTTTAGTGTACCGTTTTGTAACGCGCATGTGCGAAAATAAGTTGTGTATCACTCAAAATGATGTTATCTGTCAAAGTCAGTCCAAGTTGTGTTTAGTACGTGAGCAATGTTAAGTGATATTTTTTGATGTTTGTTTTGTATAGTAATAAGATGAAGATTTTTTACACACTTAGGTATTCTAATACAGATATAAAATGTGCCAAAAAAGTTATTAGGAAACTAATAATTTTATCACATGCATAAATATTAAGTATAATGATTTAATCATTTTTAACATTTTATTTTTCATATGTAGGTATTGGATTTTGTGAAATATATGTTTGACTTCTTTTAAATAAATTTAATAAACAATGAACTGCAGATTTTGTTTATTTTATTTTGAAAATATATTTAAAAAATATAATAAATCCGCGTGTTTCAACTGGGATTGGTCAAAGTGGGCGAAATTCCTTTATTATGGATAAATTGTAAGTTACAATTATGTCAATATAAAGATATTTTGCCCATTCGTATTTACATTTATTGAACAAATCATACTGGAGTTGATTTTGGGAATATTGGTACATACTTAAATAAGTACTATTTCTAAAAATTCGTCTATGCCCAGACAGCACACATAGTCCAATGGACGTCCACTTAAGATCCATTTGAAGGTCAGGACGTCCATATCCGGGCATCCAGTGTACGTCTGTTTATGCTAATTAATTTGACAGCTGAATATCGATAGCCAGAGAACGTCTGTTTTTGGACTTAATTTTAAGTTTAGTAGTATTTTGACGTCCAGTGGACGTCCATCTTAGGTCATAATTTATTATGCCTACTAGATAATACCCATCTATATACACTTCTTTTTTTCTAATATGATTGGTCATTAAAAATTGGCAAATTGAATCTATTGCATTTCATTCTATCAGCGGAAGTTTGAAATCTTATTCCATTATAACTCTATCTAATAAAAAGTGTTCAAGTGGTTCCTTGGTCGAGCTCGTCTAGCAATTAAAAGCGTAAAACGATAATGGATGTGTCCTCAGTTCGATCCCTGCTCAGGTTAAGCGATCTTTAGTTAAAAAAAAATAAATAAATAAATGGTGTATAGCAGTTTGCGAAAATAATAAACAAATTATTAATAATATAAAATAGTGTGTGGTGAGTTGCGGTTCTGTAAAAAAGTGAGGATGTTGTCTCAATGGAAATATAATCCTGAACGTTTTTTGAATGTCCAGTATTCGACGTCCAAATATATTCCAGAATTGGACGTCCTCTGAATGGTCAAAAGTGTGCCTTTTGTATACTTCACTGGACGTCCATTGGATGTCAGAAGTCCAGAAAAAACTCATTTTTGGACGTCTAGACATCCAAAATTGTATATAGAATGGACGTCTAATGGACATATTTGTATTGTCTGGGTGATAGCGATGCCAGGTATTATTTCACTCTAAATACATAAACCTTAAATGATATCTGGCTTATCTTTGCAAGAAAACACTTGTTTCTACAGAAATGAGTAATAAACTTGAAAGTCCTTTTAATATAATATACATTCAGAAATTCTAAAAATAGGTAGATTAGATTAGGAGCTGGACGTTACTTGTCCTTGTCCACGGCGACCTTTTCAGATCTATTGTGGGACTCCGCTTGTTCAAGAGTATGTCGTCTAACCTGGTCTTTTTTATTAGACATAGTAGCTTTGACAGTGGCTCCCGCATGTAGTTGCATTGCAAGCATTTGGCTTTTCTTCGCCCAATGTTAGAAACCTCATTCCAGCCAGGCCTTCATATTGGCACAGGACGTGGAATGATGTTTTCTCTACTTCTTCACAGAACCTGCACAAAGTTGCTTCTTCTGCTGGATTTATGACACTCATGTTGCTTTTGAGACGACACTGTCCAGTAAGAAGGCCTACTGTTATCCTAACGATTAGACGCTTTTAATCCAGTAGGTCTTCCGTGAACTTGGCCGATGGTTCCTTAATAAACTGTTTGGCCTGTCTTAGTCTTGGATAGTTATTCCACCATTCCTGAGACTCTTTTTGCATCCATTGTGTAATGGATGCCTTGCACAATGCCTTAGGAACTCCGTAGAAGGGTTCGGGCCTGTCATGGCATTATCTGGCTAATTCGTCGGCCTTTTCGTTGCCCTGATATCCTTCATGACCTGGAACCCAGGCTAGGGTCACCTTATTTTGACTACTTAGCTCTGCCAGGTCTTCTAGACAGTCTTTCACCAGCCGTGATTTGATTTCTGGTGAGAGAAGTGCCTTTAGGAGCTGCTTGGCTATCAGAGTATATGGCACTAGTTATTCCTGATACTTGCTGATTTATTATTTCTCTTGCACAGTGTTGTATGGCTATTAGTTCAGCCTGGAACACTATTGCATATTTTCCTAAACTCAGCGAAAGCGTTGTTTTCGACTTGGGTCCATAGATTCCAGCACCGGCTCCTTCCTTGGTTTTTGAACCATCTGTGTACCAGACGAGTTTAGCCTGTACGGGAGGTCTCTGTTTCCAGGATTCTCAGGCTGGTATTTGAATTTGAAATTTTCTTTCAAATTTGTATGTGGTTATGGCTCTATCAGTAGGCATTGCTAGAATATTATCCCTTTTTACTTGGTGATATAGCCTTATGTGGTCGGCGCTATGTAGTTGGCTTATTGGGTTTTGTCCCTGCATTAGCCTGTGAATAGCTGACCTCCCAAACTTAATGTCTTTTTAATTGTTATCTAAATTTTTTTTGGTACCCTTAATTTTATTTACCTTCTTTTTACTTAAGGAAAAGGTAATTTAATTTAAATATGGGGTCTATTACATTTTTAACAATAAATAAACCAAATATTGAACAAATTTTATAGATAAATTATAAAATAATAAACGTCTTTTACTTTTATATCAAATAATTAATTATTACATAATAAATTATATTTTGGTGCCAAAATTTCACCATTGCTATTAACTCTAACTACTTCAATGTAATTAAATCACATTACAACATTTGCACGGAAAAAAATGTGACTAGAAAATTTTACCACAATGTTGTAGTAGTAGACTTGTAGAAAAATACTTAACAATTTGTAGAAAATTTTACTGCAATTTATAGTTAAAAACTATTAATTATTGTAGCAATTGAATTGTCGAATAAAATGCTACAACAATAGGAAAAAAGTCCACAATGTTAAGTATATTTTACTATTGTTTGTAGAAGTAGAAATTTATTACAATTATTGTAATTACTACTACTAACTTCTGTAAAAATTTGTACAAATATTAATAATTATCTCTACAAAAAATAGTAATTTTCTCTACAAAAAATAGTAATTTTCTCTACAAAAAATAGTAATACTTTACATCCCTTCTTATGAAAAAAATTCAATTTTGTTCAAAAATATTCTATAATTTTGTAGAAATTCTAAGTCATGTGAACAAAACAGAATTTTGCTATTGGCCAACGTATTCTGACGTCGATCATAAATGGCCAGACAGCAGTAGCCGTTCGCCATGTTCACATAACAAAGCATGGTACATATACGAGTACCTATAACACATTATTATATTATAAGCACCGATGCGTTTGAGAAAATTTTAATAATAAATTCTATTGGTGGTAAGTACATTTATTATTGTTTCTGAATAATTTACCTTTAGATAACTAATTTAAATAACCTTAGTAGATTATTTTAAAAAAATAGTTGTGGCCAACGATCGACTGTTGTTCCCAACGATCGAATTTTGTGCCAAGTTCAATGATGTTTTTTGTCTTAATTGTGACATACCTACTTTCTCATTTTTGTTAGTTATCTGACTTAGTCATTTAATATCCAAATCAGTGTAAAGGTGATACCCGTTTTAAGGGTATGAACAGTTCAATTGGTATTAATTTTTATTTCATATTTTTCAGGTGCAGAAAAGCCAACTGAGACTGAGGGCGCTATTATTACTGTTATTTATTACATAATGTAATTAAGACTTTGTATCTTTTATATTAAAACAATAAATTGAATATTGTTAAGGAACATTTTTTTCTAGGTTATAATTATAATAATTATGGAATACTACTACAAATTTTATTAAAAATTACTACAATTTGTATGAATTTTTACTATTTATTGTGTAAAATTTTCGTATTTATTTTCATAAAACGCAATATATTTTTAATATAAATTCATACAATGAATAGCAACAATTATAACAATTTGTAGAACAATTCTTTGGATGCATTTGGATATTTTTACTAAATATTGTAGATAATAACTCTACAATACATTCTCCACAAATATTTGGAAATTTTTACTACAAATTGTCCCTGTCCCTATATGTACTATTTATTGTAGAGAAAAGATCTATAATTGTAGAAATTTGTTCTACAATTTTTTTCCGTTTGCGCATAGACTATAACAATGATTTTAGATAATTTGCCAAACTATTTCGCTCAGTGTGGAAAATAAGTATGTTTTCTCAGCGTATTAAGTTGTGTATTAATCAAAGTCATGCTGTGAAAAAGGTCCCTCCGATATCAAAGGCACCGACAGTTACTGTCGCTTCTCCTTGATCGGTATTCTCGGGTACCATTGCATCAGATCTATTAGAAAAAATTCTATATAATTCACAATATCACAACTTTATAATACAAGCCAATCTGATTTTCATGTACGGCAAGTCATCACTAAAAGTTTCCAAAATACAATTTTTATTAAAGGTTTGCAAAAATTTAATAGACTGTCTAGAGAAATTAATAAAAAACAAACAATAAATGTATTCGAAAGTAACCTCAAACAATACTTGATAAATAAAGAGAACATATATACCTACTTTCTTGTGATAATACTCTTTAAACCTGCCCTTTTTAAGTATTTCCCTTAATTTATTGTTATTTTACCCCTCGTTTTACCCGTATTTATTATACATTATTTCTGTTCTGAGATCATGTATCTTATTTTAAAAAATTACTTGATGTTATATTAATACTACCTACCATATTTTTGTGTTAAAGTAGATCCATAGAGATCAATATAATTTACAAAGGCCTTCTTTCAACATACAAATAACTGATAACTTTATAATTAAAATGAAAAACACAACAAAATCCCTCTGTATCATAATGGATCAAAATTTGAAATGGGTTGATCACATTACGTCATTAACAACCAAAGTTAGAAGATTCATTTTTTAAATTTTATAAATTGAGGAAATTTATGACTAATTATTATTTACAATTCGCTGGTTGAATCTATTTTGCGATATGGTATAATGTGGACTATATGATATTGCACTTTAACTCTTTAATGTAATCCAAAATTATTTATTAGAAATTTTTTTCATCTGCACGAATGCAATAGCATGTAGAAGCATTATTATAATGAACAATATTTGGGTATCAAATAATTAAAACAAATATTTTTTTAAACATAACGACTTTTATTTTACAGTTTGTTAGTTATATAAAATTCCTATACAAATAACAAAGTAAATGTTAAACCATAATAAAAGGTAAACTAAATAATACAATTATTATTACAGTACAGTATTGCAATCGATTATATTATTTCACTCAATAACTCCAAATCATTACCATAATTGTAACAATGTCTCTTTAGACGTCTCTTGAGATTGTTATTCAGGTTCATCGCTCTGAAATCACTATCATCCCTGTTTGGTGTAATAATAATTGTAGCAGTTTCTATTCTATCAATTATTCTTTCTCTATCGTACCATTTTGAGATTTCTTTTTCTGTATGGCTAATACTTTTTTCCAAATTTGTGTGTTATCTTCCGGAGTGCTTCCGGCCACATATTTAAACAATCTTCTTTTTTTACCATCTCGACCAATATGCCTATCGTAATATTGCTTTGTAATGCCCCAAATAAGTTCAATTGGATTGAATATACAATGATAAGGAGGGAGGCGCAATATTTTATGTCCGTATTGTTCTGCTAAAAGATCAGCCATGTAAATTTTTGGTGGTTTATTTCTAAAAAAAAAAAAAGTAATTGAGAAATTATAGATGAAACAGATTTCTTTTACTGACTGTGCAACAAGATTCAGAAGTTCCGCTTTAAACATAACAAATGAAAATCTAATATTCTGATTTGTCAGCCACTCTTTTATTTTAATAAATGTCCAGCTAGTGTTTGGTGTTTTATATAACAATGTACTGTAATATGAAGCATTGTCCATTATGATTAAGGATGATTCATTAAATTTTTTCAGTAACTGTTCTTCAAACCATTTTAAAAAATTCTCATAATTCATTTCACCATTATAATCATTCAGCTTACTTTGTGACGCAAATGGATGAACCAATTTTCATTTCCAGCATTAAGTTAAATGTACCTATAAATAAAAAATTTAACTGAGGCATCAACTTTTGTGGTATTCACACTTCTTTTATTTTTATCTTGCCAAGAACGGTTTAGAGTCCCATTTTGAAAAATCCACGTCTCATCAATAAAAACAAACTGAAATAAACCTGTTTCCTTTTCTTTCACGTAATTTCTTAAAAATACAGCCCGTTTCACAGCAACATTGGAAAGTTCCATAAGCCCTCACCTTGAATCATCTTTTTTCCATTTAAAACCAATATCTTTTATTACGATGCATATTGACATGCGGCATCCATTAAACAATTCTTTTTCTTTCCATTTTTCTAATAAAGAATCCAAAGTTACGTGTTCGACTGCAAACAAATATATATATATGTATATATATATATATATATATATATATATATATATATATATATATATATATATATATATATATATATATATATATATATATATATATATATATATATATATATATATATATATATATATATATATATATATATATCTACAAAGTATTACTGAGCCTCCCCCCATGTTAAATTTCAGGTTCACTGAGACTCCGCTGTTACTGGGCTTCCGATATACGGATCCCCAGTGACAACCCATTGAAAATTGTTCCAGATGATGTAGACACCCTAAAACACCCATTAACACAAAAATCTCGAGGACGCCCATTTGAGCCGTTTTTTGATCCTGTATAAAATATTAGTTCAGGCGTTCGCCGCTTGGTGCGCTGCTAATATACATTTCGCTGTGTATAAGATGTTTAATGTTACATGTCAACTGGGCGCCTTAAGCTACTCGCTGCGCGCTTTTGGTTTGGCAACGTTGCAGTTGATTATATATACGTACTAGGAGGCTTGGTAGTTTTGTCTCTCGACTCGGGTCAGTCTAAAAATTAAAATGAACTATTTTCGATCTTGAACGCGACAAGTACTACAGAGCGCCGTAGAAAATAAAATGCCACAATAAACATTTTTGTTTTAGAAAATGTTTAATAATTTTTTGGTTGATATTATTTAAATAATAAGGTTAGCACCTTGATTAGTACGTATATTTAGGCATTATTATAAAAGTAAATAAAAAGAAAATTCCAACTCAAATGTGATATATGACCAAGACGTAAAATAAAATAAGTAAACTTTTTATTTTAATTTAGTTTATTTTCTCATAATTCAATATATCTTGTAATCATCTTGTAATGACGTCAATGACAGTATTTTATAAATAGAACACCCTATATTTTTACCAATTTTACAAGAACAAGTTACGTATTGTATCAGGGATCCTTACTGGGCATTGCCCACTAAAAGGACACCTTAAGTAAACTAAGAGTAGTAGAATATAGTGAGCAGATTCTGTGAAGAGGAAGACAAAACCTCCATTCACATTCTGACAATGTGTAGCACTCCAAAATCCAAGGACACTATACCTAAGAGCATATTAAATAGAAGAGTGATATTTACCTAACTTGAAGCCACTCAAGGAAGATATGATTGGAAGGATCGTTGTAGGCATTGCGACATTTCCTTGCTGCATTAGCGACAAAAGGGGTACAATAAATATTTTAGGTCGTAGTGTTTTAGCACCCCATTCCCAACATAACATACAAATTTTTAAGCTTCCTTTTATTTTGCTGATTTCAATTGTATCACCACTTGCTTCAAATTAATACAAAGAATTGTTTAAATTAGGTCGATTTTTATTCTAAGGCTGGCACATTTTTATCACATCCTAAACTGACACACAACATTCCCCTCTCCTCCTTCCCACTACTAACCAATACAATTTAAATAGAAAACGTACTAAGTATTACACATCAACGCAAATGTAATTTAATGAATAATTTTTAGAAATGTGACTGTTTATAGTGTTACTTTTGATTTTAGCGCCCTTTAGCATGATAAAAAAGTGGTACGTATTGTTAAGTGTGACAGCTCATTTGAAAGCTTATTATAATAGTAATTTAATGTGCAGCATAATTTTGTTAATTTGGTTTATTGGGATTTTCATTACATTTATTTATTCTTAACCTTAATGGCAACAATCTATTTAAGTTCATGTTCCTTCGAATTAAGTTTTGTTACGTTGTCCTATAAATCATTAAAATTGACTTTCCACTGAAGTGTCGTATTGTGGATTATTCATTTTCATGCATCCAAAATTAAAATATACCATTTCGAACTTTTCGTGTGGAATATAGAGATTTAAATAAATATAAGTATGCTTACATCCTTGAGACTCATTGCGATATGAGCTGTGCAGCGCACTACCTATTCAATGGCCTGACTCACGGTATGTACGACTTCCACCTCACTCCAACTTAAGTTCGTCCCTAATGGATTTCGCTTATATGGTCCGCGTTTAGATTTTTGAAGATGTATACGGTACGACTAGGCCTTCAGCTGTGTTAATTTTCAGGTTCACATAGCCTCTGCTCTCGATTATACAATGCGGATCTAAAGTCCCTCCACCTCCTATTTATTTTTTGATCCGTCATGAGATATGAATTCATAAAAATCTTTGATTTTAAACGAGAATAATACAGTGCCAAAGGTTAAATATTTGTGGTACACCAGTTGATAGCATTGAACATTTAAAACAAAGAATTCATTATGAGTAAAAAGAAAAAATATTTTAGTTATATTGATATCATTGGAAAGGGTTTCAAATAATATATCACTTGTCATAACGGCTCCCGTCTGCCATTTTTAATGATTACGTCACCTAATATAATTAAAAAGGTAGTGTACATTCCTTGGTTTAGTTTCCCAAAATTTCAAATAAAAAAAAATATATATTCAGGTTTAAAGATACTAAATGGGGCAGTATACAAGTTTGTAATAGGTACACAAAAATAAATAAATATTTTTTAATGAAACTGTGGTTCTTTGTATATTAAGGTACTATAAGATATGTTCCTAATATACACTATATCTAGCGCTATATCTATAGAGTGTGACTGGGCCTCCAGCCTTGCTAGTTTTCAGGTTTATTGAGACTCCGCTATCCATTATATACGGATTCTACAGCAGAGTCTCAGTTAACCTAAAATGATTCATTTTTACTTTCCTATCTGTGTGTGTGTGTGTGTGTGTGTGTGTGTGTGTGTGTGTGTGTGTGTGTGTGTGTGTGTGTGTGTGTGTGTGTGTGCGTGTGTGTGTGCGTGTGCGTGTGTGTCTGTGTGTCTGTATAACTCATGAACCGATACAACGAAAAACACCAAATTTTAAACTTAAGCTTTGTTTTAGCGTCCAATGAGCTGATTAGATTTTGGACAGAGTCGGAACATCTGGGGGGATACTTTATAGGTGGTCATTTTTATATTTTATGGAATATTTCTGTTATTTACGTTTGGAGAAGAAAATTCTTCAAATAATTATCTATAATTTTTGTTCTATGCAAAATTTTCCTAAAATGGTCCGTATTCGAGAAATTTGACAAAATGTAAAAAAACTAATTTATTATAAAAATTGTTTGAATAAAAGTTGTTTGTAATATAATTCTCTATAATTTTTATTCTATACATAATTTCTCTAAAATGGACCGTATTCGAGATATTTGAGAAAATGTGTAAATTTCGAATTTTGAAGAAAACTCAAAAACTGATAAAGAAAAAAACATAAAATTTTAAACTTAAGGTTTATTTGGGCCTGACGTGAAATGATTAGATTTTGGACAAAGTCGAATCATTTGGGGGGATACTTTATGGGAGGCCGTTTTTATATTTTATGGAATATATCTGTTATTTATGTTTGGAGGAGAAAATTGTTCAAATAAAAGTTACTTCTAATAATATTATCTATAATTTTTGTTATATGTCAAATTTTCCTGAAATGGTCCGTATTCGAGAAATTTGACAAAATGTGCAAAATTCTGATTTTTATGAAAATTGTTGAACTAAAAGTTGTTTGCGATATCGATCTCTATAATTTTTGTTTATACATGATTTTTCTGAAATGGACCGTAATGGAAAAGTGCTAAATTTAAATTTTTCAGTATTTTCGTTTTCAATGAATATCTATAGATAAATGTTTCGAGGTAGATATATGTGGACAATGTATATATTTGGTTTATCCTCCTCTAAACATTTATAGAAGTGCTGCAATAGGTTGTACAAAATAACCGGAAAAGCCTATAATAACTAGATAGGAAAGTCATGTGTTGGACACATCAGATTTTTAAATATAGGAAATGGGAGAATATAAGTGTGTAATCGGTACGCAAAAAAGTGTTGAATATTTGCTACATAGGAGTTTGAATTTTTAGTTTTCTTTTTATGGCTTTTTTTTAGTGCAAATATGACATGTTTATTTACGTGTTTGTTTTTATTTTTTCATGAATTTTTTATAAATAAATATTTTTTAATGGAACTGTGGTTCTTTATATATTAAGGTACTATATACGTCCTAATATATATACACCGAAACTATATATCTCGCTATATTTATAAAGTGCGACTGGGCCTCCAGCCGTGTTAATTTTTAGGTTCACTGAGACTCCGCTGTTAATAATATATGGACTCTACAGCAGAGTCTTAGTGAGCCTAAAAATTAACAAGGTGGGCCCAGTCGTACCGTATGGATATATAATGAGAATGTTTACTCATCAGTAAGCTTTAAGGATTTTTTTTTGAATTCGTGTAAAAATTTATATTATGTAGTAAGAAACTATTAACAGATTTCTATAATTTTTTAACCAGTTTTAAATATACAGTGAGTCCACTTAAGTACGCAGTATATTAAAAACTTTTTTATTATTAAATTAACGAGAAAAAGTTATTCTTCATAAAAAGTTCTACATTGTTTAAAACCTAAAACCATCAAATATTTTATTTTATAAATTATTTTTAGTACCTTCTGGTAATCTATGTAGACGTAAATGTTTCAATCTATATTTTTGTTCTTGTTCATCAAATTTATCATGTAGATTTTTATTTTCTTTAAAGCGTACTGATATATTATTCATTGATGTGATTTTATAATTTACTTCTTTTAAATGTTCTTCAATTGTTGTTAAAACAATATCGGTCATTGTTTAGCCAGATCTTTTAAAACCTTATATGTAATAATAATATCGGCGAAAAATTTCTGAGAGGTATCTGTAACAACATTATTTAATTTTTTGTCTTTTTGTAAACACCATTATTACATTTATGAAAACAAAAATTTTAATTTTAAACTAGTATTGAGCAAAAAAGTCATTATAATATATACACACAAAACTTGAGAAGACTTACAAAGAATAGAACTATTGCAATTGGTTTGCCGGCAGAAACGACGAATTCGCATACTACTCGCTAAGAAGGTTTATCTTCAACGGGTTATTATTATTTTAAATAAAAACATATGGTCTGAGTAATTAAGTTTTTCTTCCTTTTGCTAAATAAATTATTAAAAAGTGGCAACAGTGCTTGGAGCCTCAGTAAATACATTCTCTCTAGTAAGAGGAGGCGCATTAACATAAACAGTGTCAAAACATATGTCAAATGTATATAGTGGACGTTACGTTGACCTATCCAACTAATGGTAGTTGAATTAGTCTTTACAAATAACGGTGTATATAATGGCGTATATACGGTGGAGTTTTGGTAGGCCATTTATGGAATGGAGTCCCAGTAATGCCACGTAGCTAGATATATATATATATATATATATATATATATATATATATATATATATATATATATATATATATATATATATGTATTTATAATTAGATTATATAAAATGAATAATCTACACTTACCTCATAAATGTTGTAAATAACATCTCGAGTTGTACTTGTATCTAGAGTTCTTGTGTTAGTTACTTCCTTTGTACAAAGACGCTTTTTTGGAGGCGATTTCAAAACGATATCATTCTTAGCTGCTTGAGAAAAAGCACTTACAGTGGAAAAATTTAAGTTAAGTGCTGCCGATACACTCTAAAAAATGAGAATAGTTTGATTTTTCTAGACAATATCAGTAAAAACTAACTTCTCTAACAGCGTAGTAACAGCGTAAGGGTAGTAAAGGACCATTGTTATCGTGTTCTTGTTCAAAATACTGTATCAATTAAGCTATGAGCTCCTTATATCGGTTATTTAATTTCTTTTGCATTTTTAAACCTGCAAGTAAGACAATATGGTTGTTCTTAAAAGAACAGTTTTTATAACTAAAAATAATGACTAAATAACCAAAAATAATAAATAACTCAAAATAATAAATAACTCAAAATAATAAATAACTCAAAATATCCACAAATTGAAATTAAAAGACAAAATAAATATATGGCAACATTGCACTTAAAATGACAGTTCATAAAAAAATACAAACTTTATTATAAACTTAGCTGTCACTATTATACAATTATTGAAAACTCGCAAGCGTAGGAATACAATGTTATAGAATTAAAAAATAACGCGATTTAACCATAATAAGGATGACAATTTTATACTTGTAATAGTTTATCTTCAATGCAACTAAATAAGAAAAAAGTAATTGAATATTTATCGTCATGATATTATAGAAAATAAATTACGAACAGGTAATCTCTAAGAAAATACGCACACCAGAGATAACAGAGATATAATCATTCATAGATAAAATATATTATTCATGATGCCAAGATTAATTCGAATCGATAAACTCCATTTGTAGGAACGGGGCGAGGTGACGAAAGGTGAGAAGTGAGAGAAGGGATAAAGAGAAGAATTTTAAGCAGATACAACTTATTTTTATCAATGAATAAATGTATAAGACGCTGTGCGCTTATAATAAACAACGTGAATATCCATGCCGGTGTACGCCCTGTTGCCACTTCCAATCTAACATTACTAGGTTTGGAATTTATTGAAAATTATTACATCTAATTTAGTGAAATTACATTACATTATGTAGTTACATTTAATATAACAAATAATTCAAAATTTTTTGGGTTCAGTTGCAATAAAATAGGTTAAATTATTTTAGCTTTTTTAATATACGTAAATAATTTTGTAAACAAAACGAGAATAAAGTAATTGACATGACAACAGCGGGTATTATAACCGCCTGTGTCCCTTAGAATATGTCTTATTCAGGACCGCACGATTTTTGTTAGTAGTTACATCTCCTCGTTATCTCTGATCTACATCTACTTGTATGAAGTTAGCGCGCGGCGCTGGCGCAAAAACATAGCGGTCTATCCCCTCCTCCTAACCAAGTCCACACAATTAAAATTATTATTACTTTTTAAAAAGTATTACATTGATTTATTATGTTTGTAAATTCATAGAAAGTAATATTTATGATTCGATATTTGATTAAAGGGTAATGTTTGTAAAGTTTCTATTATTTAAAAATTTGCCGTATGACAGATAGCGAAAAATGGAAATAAAAGGTGTTCTATAAGGTTTATTAAAAAATTAGATATCCCAAACTATTGACGTCTGATCAAAAAACCACCCTTTATAAAAAGATATTTTTTTCAAATCATGAGGCGTGACAGACTAACGGGGTTATTTATTTATTGAATATTCCAACATGTTTTACAACCTAATTACAGGAATACTTATTTATAATTAATAGTTTACATTATATATATATATATATATATAGCGCCTTAGTATCTTCTTGAACCAATCGTCTATATCCGACGAGAACATCCTGAACCATCCGAACAAACCTGAGCCGTATATGTGGTTCAGGATGGGAGACCCTTATAAAACACTTTAAAATACCCTGTAGACTGCCTGGAATAAATTTGAAAATGGCTCAGATTTGGACGAAACTCCAATCTTTAGTTCCAACATTTTCCGCAATCTGGGATGGTGGCGCTCTAGTCGCCTCGATTTGTATATCTGTATAACAACAATCCTGAACCATCGCTTGCATGCAGCCGTAGCGGAATATTATTAGTTTCTTTCAGCGGCTTACAATATTTGAACACGTTAATGACCAAATCGGTCCATATAGACCTGCGGTAACATTGTACAAGTACAAGACCATGGCGGTCCTTAGGGATCGCCTTAAAAAGTTATGACCCTTTCGTAAAATAGTTCGTGCCTCTTATTAGTAGATACTTTCATAGAAAATGCACCGCTTAACCTGTAGATTTTGTCATAAAAAATAAACTGCTTCGTCTTTTAGATTGTTATTATAAAAAAAATATAAAAAATATAAAATACTAAAAATAACCAAAATTATTATAATCTGCCAAAAAAGTGTACAATATGTCACGTAAAATGCTTCTGCGTGAATGTGTTGATATCCGTAGCGGAATTTAATATAATAGAAAATAATACATTGTGTAGTATTTATACATATACCCTTTACTATTATTTGTACCGCTTGTTGCTTATTTCAACGACGAAATCTGTCATCTAAATATATAAAATAGTTAGTCCCGACGGACTAGCTGATCTATCAACGTAGAGCCAAAACTACCAAGTCTAGATAGCTGAAATTTAAAACATAGATTTATTTAATAACATAAATATCCCCTAAGAAAATATTTTTGTAGACTTCAAATTTAAGAAGGGAAAACTTTATAAAAGTAGGTAACTTGTTCTTTAAAGTTAAAAACATTAAAATTTGAATTACAACTTAATTAATAGTGACATATTTCAGGGTTTTGGGTTTTCACATTTTAAAGAGGTCCTTTCGCCACCAATGTTAAATAAAAAATATTAGATTATGACTAAAATTTATTTTTTTCTAATAGTAGAAGTCCTTATTTATCTAATAGTGAACTTTTAACTATACCTGTACTGTACTGTACACACACATTTAAAAAAAAAATCTCAAAATTTTGCACGGTAAGGTATAGTTAAAAGTTCACTATTAGATAAATAAGGACTTCTACTATTAGAAAAAAATTAATTTTAGTCATAATCTAATATTTTTTATTTAACATTGGTGGCGAAAGGATCTCCTTAAGAGCGAAACGGAAGGAAGGGAAAGTTTGAATAGAAGTATCGATTTTTTAGGTAGGAACTTGAAAATTGGAATTGGTACCACTCATCATAAATAATGTGTGTATAGGGGTTTTTGTATTCAAGGGGAAAGTGTGGGGTGAAAGTTTGTATGGGAATAACGTAAAAATAATAATAAAAATAAATAAATAAATGAAATTAAAAAAAATTGAATATAAATAAATAAACTAAAAATAAATAAAAAGAAAGACAAATAAAATAAATAAAAATAAATAAAAATAAATAAAAATAAATAAAAATAAATAAAAATAAATAAAAATAAATAAAAATAAATAAAAATAAATAAAAATAAATAAAAATAAATAAAAATAAATAAAAATAAATAAAAATAAATAAAAATAAATAAAAATAAATAAAAATAAATAAAAATAAATAAAAATAAATAAAAATAAATAAAAATAAATAAAAATAAATAAAAATAAATAAAAATAAATAAAAATAAATAAAAATAAATAAAAATAAATAAAAATAAATAAAAATAAATAAAAATAAATAAAAATAAATAAAAATAAATAAAAATAAATAAAAATAAATAAAAATAAATAAAAATAAATA